>JAODAL010065383.1:0-18258 GCA_025379985.1 Phyllomedusa bahiana | reverse complement strand
GATATTCCATAGAAAGAAATTTTTTTAAACCCATTTGCTAGTTAAAAATTATGGGATTCAAGACAGTTGTGATTTGTGCATTGCTGCCAGGGTTCTTCCATAACACCCGTTCAATAGATATTCCAGAGAAAGAAATTTATTTCTAATTCCATTTGCGTGCTGCAAATTATAGGGATTCAAGAAAAGTTCTGTTTTGCTGTGTTGCTGCCAGGGTTCTTCCATAAGACCCTGTTAAACAGATACTCCATAGAAAGAAATTGATTTCTAATCCTATTTGCTATTTGCAAATTATAGGGATTCAAGAACAGTTGTGATTTGCTGTGTTGATGCCAAGTTTCTTCCATTACACCCCGTTCAACAGATATTCCATAGAAAGAAATATATTTCTAATCCTATCTGCTTGCTGCAAATTATAGGGATTCAAGAAAAGTTGTGGTTTGCTGTGTTGCTGCCAGGGTTCTTCTTTAAGACACTGTTAACAGATATTCCATAGAAAGAAATCTATTTGTAATACTATTTGCTTGCAGCAAATTTTTGGGATAGACGAAAACTTTATTTTTCGAGTGTTTGAAGCAGAATTCTTCCATAGGAGACATTTAACATATCTCCCATCGAAACAAATCTATTTCTAATAGTGTTTGCTTGATGCAAATTTTTGAGATAGAAGAAAACTAAATTTTTCCAGTGTTTGAAGCAGAGTTCTTCCATTAGAGACCGTTAACAAATGTCCTATAGAAACAAATCTATTTCAAATAGTGGTTGGTCCTTGAAAATTTTATTGAGGGCCCAAAAAGGTAATTTTTGCTGTTTTTTGGGTACAGCTAGTGCAGAAGACACTGTTAGCAAATCTCCTATAGAAAGAACTTTATTTCAAATCCTGGTTGCTTGCTGCAAATTATTCAGATAGAAAAGTCATTTCTCAACTTTTGGGGTAGAGTTCTTGCATAACAGACCGTTACCCAATCTCCCATACAAAGAAATGTATTTGAAATTGTGGTTGTTTGCTGTAAGTTATTCTGATTCGACAAAAATACATGTTTGCAGTTTTGGGGGTTCTGTAATTATGTTACACACCATCTCCAAATCTGCTATACAAACAAATATATTCTAAATAGTGGTTGGTTGCTGAAAATTAGTCTGGGTGCAGAAAAGTTCCTTTTTGCAGCTTTGGGGGTTCAGTAATTGTATAACGTACCCAGGGGTGTAACTAGAGAAGCAAGGGCCCCAAAGCAAACCTTTCGATGGGGCCCCCAAACTCCCCCCCCTCGCCCACCTCCCTGACCACGAACATTTACCAGGACATGCTGTTAGATAAGGTAGATAATACAAGGGGCAAATACCTCACCATACATATCACCATCGTACCGCTACCAAACAAATCCCACTATACCAAGACCAATATTACCAATAACACTACTACATAGGAACCTGATTATACCGCCAGAACATGACCATAAAATAACTGAATAATATCCCTACACAATTACTGATCAGTACACAAAGACCAATAGTTCCGCCATATAGTGTCCATATAGTGATATATACTAGTGAACACAGGCTCTGCAGACTGTATATAACCACCATACAGTGACCATATAGTGATAGCCACAGTGTACACAGGCTCTGTAGACTGTATATTACCTCTAGAGATGGGGGAATTGATTCTAACGAAGTGGAATTTGTTTAGAATTTCAGGAAAACTTCGATTCTGAACGAAGTCGAAGTTTGGGGTACTTCGGGTGAACGAAGATGTGCTTTTGATTGATAAAATGGCTGCGAGCACATGGCGTTACATGGGGCAAAGCCCTTGGGAGGAAGAAGGGCATAGCCTGCATGACATGTGCAGGATGAAGCCAATCAGGGGACCGGCGGATTCTGTGACGTCACCGCACTTTATAAGTCCGGGCGGACGTGGGAGTCACACTCCTCTCACTGTACTGATCGGGGGAAGGTGCTGCCGCGGCTGATTGTTACTGAAGAACTGTTTTTTTATACAGTGATTTTTGGGGGAGTCTCAGCTTGTCTCGAGACTGTTTCTCTTAATGTTTATTTTGATTTTTTGGGGTATTGGATCTGAAGTCCAGTGTGTGTCCAGTGCAGCTGCTATACATTTTTAAAGCTATTGCTACAGCACTTGAATATCCAAGGGGGTCTAAGCCAGTTCCTTTGTATTCTTTAAAGAAACGCGTTTTTAAATACAAATACCACTTTATTTTTGGTGCTAATTCTTTTTCGCAATTTAAATCCGGGGTTAATTTTAAACGTTGTTCGTGCTGTGGTGCTAGCCAATTCACAAGCGAAGTTAATTACATTTTTTTCTTGTTGTGTAGCTAAAAAAAAACGCCATTGTAACCGCTACAAAGCTAGGTTTTTGGCTGCCAAATTTTTTGGCGCAATTTACTCAGGGTTAATTAAGCATTGTTTCTCTGCTGTGGTGCCCAAAAAACCGTCTTTTTCACCGCCAAAAATACATTTTCCTGTAGCATAATTCACAAGCGAAGGGTTAATGCAATTTTTCTCTTTTTGTGTAGCGTAAAAAAATACGCATTGTAACACGCTACAAAGCTTGTAGTTTTGTGGTTGCTCAATTCTTTGCCGCAATTTACATCCCGGGGGTTAATTAAGCGTTGTTTTTGCTGCTGTGGTGACTCCAAGAAACCGTCATTTTCACCCCCAAAATATACATTTTCCTGTAGCATAATCCACAAGCGAAGGTTAATTTGAATTTTATCTCTTGTTGTGTAGCGTAAAAAATACGCCATTGTTTAACCAGTATAAAGCTATTAGTTTGTGGTTGCTCAATTCTTTTGCGCAAATTTTCATCCAGGGGTTTAAAATTAAGAGTTGTTTTTTGCTGTGGTGACTCAAAGAAACCGTCATTTTTTACCCCCAAAATATACATTTTTCCTGGGAGCTTAATTCACAAGGCGAAGGGTTTAAATTGCAATTTTTTCTCTTGTTGTGTAGCGTAAAAATACGCATTGTAAACGCTACAAAGCTAGAAGTTTGTGGCTGCTCAATTTTTTTGCGCAATTTTCATCCAGGGGTTAATTAAGCGTTGTTTTTCTGCTGTGATGTCAAAAAAAAACCGTCTTTTCACCGCCAAAAAAATACATTTTTCCTGTAGCATAATTCACAAGCGAAAGGGTTTAATTGCAATTTTTTCTTGTTGTTGTAGCGTAAAAATACGCCATTGTAAAAACATTACAAAGCTAGTAGTTTGTGGTTTTCTCAATTCTTGGCGCAATTTACATCCAGGGGTTAATTAAGCATTGTTTTTCTGCTGTGGTGACAAAATTTAAAAAAGTCTTTTTCACCGTTTAAAAAATACATTTTCCTGTAGCATATTCAAAAGCGAAGGTTAATTAAATTTTTTTCTTTTTTGTTGTAGCGTAAAAAAAAGCCATTGTAACACGTACAAAGCTACTAGTTTGTGGTTGCTCAATTCTTTGGCGCAATTTACATCCAAGGGTTAATTAAGCGTTGTTTTTCTGCTGTAGTGACAAAATTAAGCCGTCTTTTTCACCGCTAAAAAATAAATTTTTCCTGTAGCATAATTCACAAGCGAAGGTTAATTACAATTTTTTTTTCTTGTTGTGTAGCGTTAAAAAATACGCCCTTGTAAAAACGTACAAAGCTAGTAGGTTGTGGTTTTCTCAGTTCTTTGGCGCAATTTACATCCAGGGGTTAATTTTGCATTGTTTTCTGCTGTGGTGACAAAATAAACCGTCTTTTCACCCCCAAAAATATACATTTTTCCTGTAGCATAATTTTACAAGCGAAGGTTAATTGGGAATTTTTTCTCTTGTTGTGTAGCGTAAAAAATACGCCATTGTAACACGCTACAAAGATAGTAGTTTGTGGTTGCTCAATTCTTTGCCGCAATTTACATCCAGGTGTTAATTAAGCGTTGTTTTTCTGCTTGTGGTGACAAAAATTAAAACCCTCTTTTTCACCGCCAAAAATAATTTTTTCCTGTAGCATAATTCACAGCGGTTAATTACAATTTTTTCTCTTTTTGTGTAGCGTAAAAAACACGCCATTAAACACGTACAAAGCTAGTAGTTTGGGTTTTCTCAATTCTTTGGCGCAATTTACATCCAGGGGTTAATTAAGAATTGTTTTGCTGCTGTGGTGATTCCAAGAAACCGTCATTTTCACCCCCAAAATATAAATTTTTCCTGTAGCACAATTCACAAGCGAAGGTTAATTGCAATTTTTTCTCTTGTTGTGTAGCGTAAAAAAACACGCCATTGTAACACGCTACAAAGCTGTAGTTTGTGGTTTGCTCAATTGTTTGGCGCAATTTACATCCAAGGTTTTAAATAAGTATTTTCTGCAGTTGTACTCAGTAAAAGAAACTTTCTTTTTCACCGCCACAGAAGGTTAATTAAGCCTGTTTGTGCTTTTACATTCAGTAAAATACACAGAGTTTTTAAACGGCACATACAAGTCAATTTTTTTGGCCATTTGTGGAGCGCAATTTATATCCAAGGGGTTTCCCAAGTTCTTAGTGGGTTCATTTGGAGGTCAAATATAGGGTGTTTTATTTATCATATACAGATATCTTCATCAAACAGTATGTCAGAAAGAGAGGTGGCAGGCTCTTCACCTGCGAGTGGCAGTGGATTAAACATTCCTGGAGCAGGCCCCGGTCACAGCACAGCAACAGGACGTCGCAGCAGGGGTCACTCGGTGAGGCCACAACTGCCGACTAGGTCATCCACTTCCTCCCAGATGACATCTGACAACCCCAGCCAGGAATCGGTGGGATCGTCAGACACAACCCTTAGTTGGCATAGCCCGGGAGCGGGTCAGCGGGCCTCACCTGTCCTCAACATGCGTCTGTCCCATCCGGTTCACTCAGCCAGAGATCTACTATGTGGTCTGGGCTCAACGCCACTATATAGTGAGGATGAAAAATTTGAGGAGGGCAGTCAGCAGCTACTTGGCAGCGGAGAAATGGGACCAATATCCCCTGCTTCTTGCAGTAGGCAGCAAAGTATAGATGTGGAGAGTGGCATGAGAGGTCATGTTGTGAGGGGTCAGCCTCGGCATACCAAGACCAGTGATGAGGACAGCAGTGACGATGAAACACAAATAGATGATGATGTAGCGACCCACCTTGGGAGCGGGTGAGGCAAGGGCTTCATCATTGTCAGGAGAAGAGGGCATTCAGCTTGCGCGTCAGGCAGCGGCGCAGCCAGCAAGTGGGTTGTGTGGCCGTTAGTCAGCAGAGTAGCAGCAGTGTGAGGTCGGGAGCCAAGCGGCCACGGTGTAGAAAACCTGCTTCGCAGGTCCAAGAAAGTAGCGGCACAGGGGCTCAGCGAGGCAGCGGCGGTAGTAGTCACTCAGTGCGGAGCGTTGGCGATAAAATCAGCTACTCGGCTTTGTGGCAGTTCTTTGCTAAGACACCCGAGGAGCCGAATATGGGTATATGTAGAATCTGTAGGCAGAAAGTGAAGCGTGGACAGGGAGCTAACATTAGCACCATGGCCCTGCGTCAACACATGCAGCGTCACCATCCGGTGGCCTGGGAGAAACGTGGCTCAGATGTGGTGGTCTATCCTGCCGCCGCAGCAGCAACCAGTGGCACGCATGCCATTGCAGCCAGTCAAGGCTCCACCACCTCTGCAGAAGAGAGCTGTTTCTCGTTGACATCATCTCCCGGTCCAGATGCTCCTGCTCCTCGCAACTGATGGCTCCAGCAGTCATGCAGTGAGGCGATTGCAAAGAGACAGCAGTATGCATCCAACCATCCTAAGGTGCAGCAGCTGAGCGTGCTCCTGTCCAAGTTGTTGGTACTGCAGTCCCTCCCTTTCCAAATGGTGGACTCTGCACCGTTCAGAGAACTAATGGCTTGTGCCGAGCCGAGATGGAGAGTTCCAAGCCATAATTTCTTTTCCATAAAGGCAGTACCAGCACTTCATAAATATGTAGAACAGAAAGTGGGCCAGTGCTTGAGCTTATCGGTTTGTTCCAAGGTGCACGGCAGCGCGGACGTCTGGAGCTGTAACTATGGTCAGGACCAGTACATGTCCTTTAAGGCCCACTGGGTGAATGTGCTTCCTGCCCAGGCACACCAACAACTTGGACTGGAGACGCCGCTTTCTCCTCCATGTTGTCAAACTGCGGCTCCTGCGCCAATGTCCGCCTCCTCTTCCTCCTCCACCACCACCATCTCAGCCTCCACAAGTACTGCTCCATCATACCACATGTGTAGAGCACAGCGGTGTCACGCAGTTCTACACCTGGCTTGCCTCGGCGAACAAAGTCACACAGGGGAGGAACTGCTCCGCGTCATGCAGCAAGAAATCGATGTGTGGCTTTCTCCGCGCCAACTGCAAATCGGAACCATTGTGACGGACAATGGGAAAAACATGGTGTCCGCGCTGCACCGAGGAGGGATTGTCCATGCACCCTGCATGAAGCACGTGTTCAATCTGGTTGTGAAAAGGTTCCTGATGTCTTCCACCGATCTTCAGAACATTCTGAAAATGGCCAGGAAACTCTGCATGCACTTTATCTATTCGTACAAAGCCAGGAACGCCCTCCTCGAGTTGCATCGGCAGAACGGCCTCCCCCAACACACTCTGATATGCGATGTTTCCACCCGTTGGAATTCCAGCCTGCACATGTTGGATCGACTGTATGAACAGAGAAAGGCCATTAACGATTTTTTGATGATCCAGGCGGACAGGAGTACTCCCCTGTGTAAATTTGATATCAACCAGTGGCAGCTCATGCGTGACACCTGCCGTTTGTTGAGGCCATTCGAGGAGGCCACGTTATTTGTCAGTCGCCAGGACTACGGGATGAATAACGTCATTCCACTGCTTCATGTCCTGGAACAGATGCTGAAAAATCTGTCTGCGCAGGGGACTGGAGATGTGGCGACTACATCTTGCGGCCACATGAGTCCAGTTCTGAAATGGAGGAGGAGGAGGACATTGGAGTACAAGCATTGTCTGGTGAAATGAGTGGATTTTCTACCCAGGTGACAAGAGAGGAGGAGCAGGAGCAGCTGGAGGAGGTAGATGGAGATGAGGAAGACGAGGCAGATGACCCGCAAGCACCGTGGCAGTATACAGTGGAGTTGGAGGCAGGGAGCCCCTCGCAGTCACTTGTGCAGATGGCCCGCAGCATGCTGATTTGCCTGGCTAGTGACAGCCGGATAGTCACCATCCGGCAGAGGGATGACTTCTGGCTCTCCACCCTATTGGACCCTCGCTACCAGTCCAAAATGGGAGCCTTTTCCCAGCTATTGAGAGGGAGGACAAACTCAAATACTATAGGGAAATCCTCCGTTGTCAGTTGGCCACTGCCTATGTGCGGCATCGTCCCTCCTCTGACAGCTCTGACCAGGGGGTTCCTCAGCGCTCACGAACTACTGCTGCGGCTGCTGGGGGAAGGTGGGGGGGGGGGGGGTAGGAGCAGTACCAGCTCCATTAGCAGCTACCTAAGTCTGGAGTCAATGATGAGCAGCTTCCTTCAAACCCCTAGTGGGGAGGGCAGTCGCCAGCAGCAGCAGGACCGGGAAAGCAGTCCCTGAACCAACAGGTGGTGGCCTACTTGGACAGCACTCTGCCACCCCAGTTAGAAGATCCGCTGGGACTACTGGGGCAGCAAAACTGGATGTGTGGCCGCAATTGCCGAGTTTGCAGTGGAGAAACTGTCCTGCCCGGCCAGTAGTGTGACATCAGAGCGGGTGTTCAGTGCGTCGGGGGCCATCGTTACCCCAAGGAGAACCCGCTTGTCCACAGGAAATGTGGAACGACGGACCTTTGTCAAAATGAATCAGGCGTGGATCGGCCAGGATTTCCACATACCAATGCCTTAGGCGTCAGTCTGGGTTCAAACTACCAGCCTCAGCCCCTATTCTGAGGCCGCCACCCGCCTGATGCTACACATCTGCTGCCAGTTTCTCCATCTGCCTACCACCATCTTAACCAGGGACTGGTATTGCCACCCACCTCAACACTCTGTCATTGTGCCACTCTATGACCTCATGCTGCTGCCGTGCCCTCCACACTGTGTCATTGTGCTACTGTCTGACCTCATGCTGCTGCTGTGGCTGCTGCCATGCCCTCCACACTGTGTCATTGTGCCACTGCCTGACCTCATGCTGCTGCTGCCGTGAACTCCACACTGTGTCGTTGTGCCACTGTCTGACCTCATGCTGCTGCTGACGTGCCCTCCACACTGTGTCTTTGTGCCACTGTCTGACCTCATGCTGCTGCTGACGTGACCTCCACTCTCTGTCTTTTGTGCCACTCTGTGGCTACTACTGTTTTTGCCACCTCCAGATGTCATTGTGCCACTGCTGACCTCATGCTGCTGTGGATGCCGCCGTCCCCTCCACACTCTGTCACTAATGTTGCCACCCGAGCTCTCAGCTTGTTTTTTTCCAGCTTTCGCTGGCATGACTTTATCAGGCTACATTCCTACTTCAGTTTTTTGGTCAGTTTTGCACTCTTTAGTGCCCAGGGAATTTTAGAGTGAAGCGATTCTAAGAGCAGCAGCAGTCATGTGCGTGTCATACTAAAACACAACATTGTATGAAGACCAAACCAAGCTCCCTCTGCATATTTAAGCATGGCACAACGTTCTACAGCACCCTGCAGGCTCTCTGCAGCCTGGAAATAGCTGTTTTTTAACGCGATTCGTGCCGAAGTAATTCGGGACGAAGTAATTTTTGTCGGAAAATTTGGCGAAGTGAGCGAACCGAATTTTTGAGAAATTCGCCCATCTCTAATTACCTCCATACAGTGACCATATAGTGGTAGACACCAGTGTACACAGAATCTGCAGCCTGCATATTACCTCCATACTGTGACCATATAGTGGTAGCTACAGTGCACACAGGCTCTGTAGACTGTATATTACCACCATACAGTGACCATATAGTGATAGATATCAGTGTACACAGACTATGTGATTAAAGTGTAGTTACATCTTGTGACTCGCAGGTGATGTCTCTCTGACGAGTCGTTGACTTCCCCTTTGTTCTGCATCCGGTCCAGTCCGCCATCATGATGACATCTCCTGACCACTTGTCCCTGCAGATTTAGACACAAATATCTTAGAATCCTGACTTTTCCAGCACCTCCCTCCCTGCCCCCCTGGCTATATGGGGTCCATTCAGGCAGGCAGGGTTTAGATAGGATATATGGTAGCCAATAGAGTCCCCATATAGGCAAGCAGGGTTTAGGTAGCTATAGTGAGTCAAACAGGTTGACAGGGGTTAGGTGGGCTACAGGGGCCATATAGGTATAGTTTAGGTAGCTAAAGGGGCCCCATATAAGTAGACAGGCAGGCTTCAGGGGCTATATAGGTAGGCAAGCTTTAGGGGGCTATAGGGGCTATATAGGCGACAGGCTTCACGGGGGCTATAGGGCTATTCAGGCAGGCAGGCTTGGGCGGGCATATACAGGCAGGCTTGGGCGTATACAGGCAGGCTTGGGCATATACAGGCAGGCTTGGGCCAAATACAGGCAGGCTTAGGGGTATACAAGCAGGCTTAGGGGGTATACAGGGAGGCTTAGGGGTATTCTGGGAGGCTGAGGGGGGTATACAGGCATGCTTAGTGGGTATACAGGAGGCTTAGGGGGTATACAGGCAGGCTTAGGGGGTATACAGGCAGGCTTAGGGGGTATACAGGGAGGCTTAGGGGTATACAGGGAGGCTTAGGGGTATACAGGCAGGCTTAGGGGGTATACAGGGAGGCTTAGGGGGTATACAGGGAGGCTTAGGGGTATACAGGGAGGCTTAGATGGTATACAGGGAGGCTTAGGGGTATACAGGGAGGCTAAGGGGTATACAGGCAGACTAAGGGGCAGGGAAAATTAGAAATAGTTTACTCACCTTGGTCCACGCTCCCCTGATGCGCTGCGCTGCAGCCTCTCGGCAGCCTCTAAGCTCAGCGCGGACGGCGCGGTGATGTGATGTCACCGCGCACCCACGTGATCACAGACAGCCAGCAGGTGGAAGTAGCAGGGCGGAGCGAGTGTCGCTCCGCTCTGCTATCTCCCGGCAGTGCTGCCTCTGAACGCTGGGGCCGGAGGGCCCGGGCGTTCAGAGGCAGTATGTGCCGGGCCCCGCCGCTCTGCACCCGCCACAGTGAACTAATATGTTCACTGCCGGCGGGCCCAGGAGCGGTATTACCGGGGTAGCGGACGCGGTAACAGCTTCCCCGGGGCGCGGGCCCCCTAAGCGCCCGGGCCCCTGGGCAGTTGCTATGTCTGCTACCCCGGTAGTTACGCCTCTGAACATACCGTCTCTAAATCTCCTATACAAAGAAATCTATTTTAAATAGTGGTTGGTTGTTGAAAATGATACTGAGTGGAGAAAGGTTCATTTTTGGCAGTTTTGGGCGTGAAATACCTTTCAGATATACCGTGTGTTATTGTCATACAGATGTATATCCAGGAAACAGAGTTCTCTCTGTTGCTAAATCTTACTCAATGACAAAAAGTGTAATATTGCAACAATTAATTCCACATAACGCTGAAATATATCAGTGCGTTATTGTGTTCCACAAGTATTAAGTCAGCCACCAATTGTGCAAGTTCTCCCACTTACAAAGATGAGAGAGGCCTGTAATTGACAACAAAGGTACACCCCAACTATGAGACACAAAATGAGAAAACAAATCCAGAAAATCACATTGTCTGATTTGGAAAGAATTTATTTGCAAATTATGGTGGAAAATAAGTATTAGGTCAATAACAAAAGTTCATCTCAATACTTTGTTACATATCCTTTGTTGGCAATGACAGTGGTCAAACACTTTCTGTAAGTCTTCACAAGGTTGTCACTGGTTGTCAAGGTTTACACTGTTGCTGGTATGTTGGCCAATTCCTCCATGTAGATCTCCTCTAGAGCATTGATGTTTTGGGGCTGTCTCTGGATAACAGGATGTCACGATAAAAGGACTTAGTACATTTGGTGGTAGTACAGCTGGAGGCTTTAAAAAATAAAGATTTGGAGGGCTACATGGAGGAGGAGTAAGAGGTGTATGCAGTGCACATCAAGTTCATACAGGTGTATATTTTAAAATAATTTCAGCCGGAAGACTTGTAAATCTAGCTGTTGGCAGCAGTAGAATATAATTTGTAGAAGCAGCAGGCACAGGAACTACAGACATGAGATATAGTGTAGTTTCAATGTGTATTTCACATTGTCAAGAAGACGTGCTACAGTTTGCTGGTCAGTGACATCGGCAACCCGGGCAACAAAACCATCAGAGATCCACGCTTGATTCATTTTTATAAATGTTAAACGATTGACATTGTCAGTGGAAAGACGTATACGTTTGTCAGTTCTCACCCTGACAGCTGTGTTGAATGTGCGTTCTGAGATAATGCTGGCTGCTGGGCAGAATAAAACTTCTGTGACGTGTTGAGCAAGCTCAGGCCATTAATTCAGTTTGGACACCCAGAAGTTGAATGGGTCCAGGCGAAGTCCAAAAACGTCGATGTTGAGCCCTAGGTAGTCATGGACTATGGTGTTAAGGCGGCCTCTGTGTGTCTGAATGCTGCCCTGCCTTGCAGGCGTTGGTGAGGTGGTAAAAAATGAGTGAAAAATGTTACCCACTATGCTTCTGTCACACTGCCTGCTGCGGCTATTTGCCATTCTGATGCTGCCATGTTGTTGACGTTCCACCGTTACATTAGAATGCGAAGAAGATGTAAAAGATGTCTCGAGTTGGTCAATGAGCACTGTCCAAATATTTGCATTTCTGTGGGTGGAAGAAAAATGCTCACTTTGTCTTGTAACGTGGATCAAGGATTGTGGCCACCCAGTAATCACTGTTCTTTTTTTTAAAGAGGAAAATCCAAGACCAGGGGATTCTTTTTTTATTAGGTTTGAAAAATTATACGCAAGACAATATGGGTATAGAGAAAAGTTATAATGTTAGGACAAATAAAAAATGTCATCCATGTCAGCCAGCTTTGCCATCCCCATGCCATGTCAGGGAATCCGCTAGAAATATAGCAGAAGGCTTTAGGTCACAAAGAAAGAAAAAAAGAAAACTTTTTTTTACACATTTCACCATCTTGTCAAGAAAAAAACGGGCTCACACCCCTCTCCTCTCACTCAGGTAACATCTCATTGCAATTCTTAGACAATTAACAACTGGATATAATGGGCATAGCATTCCAAAACACTTAATACAATAAAAAAAACTCAAAAACAAACACATGGTGGGATTCCCTCCTATTTTAAAAATTTGTTATCTAGAATTAAACTACTAAAAAAACTTGCATTTTTAAAATAACTGATAAAAATATTCCTCTGAATAGTATAAGGAAGGCAAAGGAACCACTGATAAAAGACTTGAACAGAGGTAGGTTTTTCAGATTTGGATTCTTCGTCTCCTCCATCAAATACTGGGGCCTCATCACTTTTTGTCTCTCCGTTTTCGGATGGCAGATCTTCCTCAGTTTCTTCTTTGTTAGCTTCTTAAGTCTGTTTACCCTTCGCTATTTTCTTTCCTTTTGCTGGAACTTTTTTGTCTTCAGACTGTTCCTTTATTGCTGACTTTTCCTTTTTTGACTCTGGTTTGGCTTTTGGTGGAGCTGGTTTAGCTGACAACCGTGCCAACTTTCTCTTGGGCTCATCCGTGGATTCACCAGCATCAGCGGCATTGACCTTCCTCTTAGCCATGGCGATTGTTTTGTGCTTGCAACGCTACTGGAAAAAAAACGTAACTAAAAACCCTGTGTAGTCGCCGGCAAAGCTGGGTCTTAGTGCTGAAATCCCTTCCCTCCTCCTGCAGATGGAGTCATCACAAAGAACTAGCTCCCTGCTCCACATCTGCAAGCAGTTAATATGCCGCAGCCAAGAGAACTAGTTCTAATCAGATAGGATCCCTCCGCCTCTTTATCTTGCTGTTCATTTTTATTGCCTTGATGTGTGGATCATATTGCAGGCAATGTAGCATCCAAGCATTCATGTGTGAGATTCTGTCGGGATCTCCCATGCCTCCTCCTGTAATCTTTGCCAATCTCTTACCACTGAAGGGGAATCGCTACAGGTGGAGTCCACCCCTGCCTCCTCATCCTCCTCCACTTCCTCATCCTGACTGTCACCAAAGCCCTGGCTAGCTTCACACGCTCTACTCTGTGAGGTGAACTGCCACCCTCCACCTCGAACCACCACCTAAAGAAGACCTATACAACTGCGAAACAGTCGGGCCTTCTACATCCTCCAGCGAGTAAGGCTCTGTGTCCACCTCCTCCTCCTCCATCAGTGGTGGAACCTTCTGCTACTGAGTGCCTAACGCATGTTCAAGTAAAAATATAGGACTTCCGGTTCCGGCGCGTACATGTAAGCAGCAGGGAGAAGGAGCTCCGGCGCTGACCCTCGAGAAACAAGGGATTCCCTCGCTCCCACGGAGCCAGTAGCAGCTACACGTAGCAGCGACTACCCGGCAGCACATAGCGGATCACCGCTGACCACCTACCTCAGCCCCATGTTGCAGAGACCGGCCGCGTGTGTCTCCAAGATGGCGCCCGATCCACCCCGTGCAACGAGGAGTAACAGCAGCGCGTCTCAACCGCAAGTATCATCATCAGGGGACAGTGACAGCAGTGACCAGGAGACAGGGGCAGCAAGCCTGGCCACCAATTGCAAAACTCTGGCACATAAAGTAGCCAAGTTAATAGCACCAGATATTAAAGCATCTTTGACTACTCTGGTAACAGAGACTATGAGAAAGATACAGGAAGATATAAGTGCCCACACTGCCCAGATAACAGAACTGGAGCAGAGAACCAGTAATGTGGAGGAAGATATACTAGGGATGAAAAGCAATATTTATAAGGCCCTGAGACTCAACAAATCCTTACAAGACAAGGTAGACGACCTTGAAAACCGTTCAAGGCGTAACAATGTCCGCATAATCGGGCTGCCGGAATCCATCTCACAAACTGAGGAGCTCTTATACTAAATTCACTAAATCTTTGTCAGTGGAAGATAAACAGGAATGGAAGCAAGCGAAATTAGAGTATGAGATCTGGCAGGAGAAGGTAGAAAAAATCTACAGTACTCGCCAACAGGCTGATTACTTCAAATTTGGCAATAAGTCAGGCAAATTACTAGCCAATATAGTAAAGGGAAGAAATAGGCCACACACCGTCCACTCAATGAGAAATTCGGCAAATGTAACCCATACTAACCCGAAAGAAATAAATAGCATATTCAAGGAATACTATGATAGACTTTATAGAACAGATACCCAGGAAAGAGAGTTTAAACCTTTTCTAGACAAGATCACACTACCAACACTATCAGAAGAGGATCGTACCCTGTTGAATGCCTCAATAACAACTGAGGAGATAACAAACACTATCAAAACCCTCCCGAATCATAAAGCACCGGGCCCAGATGGCCTGAGTTCAGAATTTTATAAAATTCTAGCACCAGACATAGTGGAAGATTTGAAAAAAGTATTTGAAAACATCATAGTCACAAAAACAATGCTAGCCTCGGCTAACACGGCCTACATTAAGGTGCTCCCCAAACAGGGAAAGGACCCGTCCGACCCGGGATCCTACAGGCCAATCTCTTTAATCAACCAAGATGCAAAGATCTTCTCAAAAATTATGGCCAATCGATTGGCACGGCTTCTTCCAAAGCTGATCAGCCCTTATCAAAATGGGTTTGTCAAGGGGAGGTCAGGGGTAATTAATATTAGGTCAGTATTGGCAGTCCAAGATGCCCTTTCCGCTAGCAAAATGGGAAAAGATACACCGGCACTTTTTGCCCTTGATGCGGAAAAGGCATTTGACAATGTCAAATGGCCCTGGTTAAATGCGGTCATGGATAGAATGGGTATTTATGGGGAATTTAGAGACTTCCTGACGGCAGTATATAGGGACCCCCAAGCCAGAGTTAATACACCGGGATTCCTGTCAGAACCTATAAAACTTAAGAAGGGGACAAGGCAGGGTTGCCCCCTGTCACCTTTGCTCTTTAATATAGCATTGGAGCCGATTATCATCCATTTACTGACATCTAATACGTATGAGGGCATTTTGGTAGGAACGGAGGAGGTCAAATTATGTGCGTTCGCAGATGACCTACTACTCTTTGTACACTCCCCTAAGCAACATCTGGAGCCGATTATTAAGGAGCTGGGAATTCTGGGAGACTACATGGGATATAAGATCAACATTTCCAAGAGTCAATTGTTGTTTCTAGGTAACGTCCCTGACCTCTCAGATCTGAAGGTAAAGGTGACTATATCCAAGACACATATCACATACCTAGGTATAAAAATTGGAAAAGACACATCGTCCTTATATCAGTTAAATTACACCCCACTGATAGAAAAAATAGGGAGAGAGCTAGAAAAATGGAAATCACTGCCTTTGTCACTGTTCGGCAGGGCCCATCTTTTGAAAATGGTGAGCTTCTCTCGAATACTATATCCACTCCAGAATATCCCTCTACTATTACGTCATAAAGATGTAAAGAAAATACAAGCTGCATTTACAGCATTTCTCTGGAAAAATAAGAGACCTCGGATTGCCTATAAAAAATTGACACTAACAAAAAAGGGGGGAGGTCTACAATTGCCGGACATACGCCTATATAATTTAGCGGCTCTAATGAGACACGCCAGAGATTGGCTACATGGAACTTGCTACTTTTCGAACCTAACATTAGAACAGCAACTAGCAGGCGCTTTTTCACTCAGAGCATTGTTGCATACCCCTTACAAATACTTACCTAGTATAGCAAAACATAGTGTGACGTTGAGAGACACAGTGGCCGCGTGGAAGTCCATAAGAAAAATATATGGACTCCCCATGAACATATCAAAATATGCCCCATTATGGGACCTTCCCAATTTCCCGCAAGGAAGAGAAAACAAATTCTACCAGGAATGGAGGAGACATAATATCAGACATATATCGGACCTAATACATACCACGGAGAATAGATTCTTTAGCTGGGAAGAAGTGAGAGCCAAATATAATTTAGCACATAGCCAAATCTTTCAATACACACAGTGTACCCACTTTTGCAAAAGTCAGGTGAGGAACATGGCGATAGTAGAAGCCAAAGTGGATTTTGACACTCTAATTGGCCAACCTGGTGACATATACTCATTGTCTACTCTATATTGCCACCTAAGGGAAAGGGCTCTACACACGACGAGCGATCAATGCTTCATGTCATGGGATTTAGATCTGGGAGGACCCGAGGTCAGACAGCAGATTAAAATAGGTCTGGCAAAGGTGAGAAACCTAATAGTCAATGAAAACTGGAGGGAAATGGTATTCAGGATGGCCCATAAGGCCACATATGTCTTTGACATCCCATATAGAGACGCACCAGCCCACTATCTACGAGAGTGCCCAAAATGCAGACTGAAACGGGCGGACCTGCTTCACGGTATGTGGCATTGCCCAAAGCTGATAAAATATTGGGAAGACGTGTTTGCCTTTATAGAATCGGTATGGGCTTTTAGGGTACCTGATGCTCCGGTTAGCACGATATTTCACTATATCCCAAGTGAGGGTTCGGAGGATAAGGAGTCACAGTCAACAATAAACAACAAAGGAATACATCTCACACTCCTGGCAACAAAAAAATGTATTCTAAGACATTGGTTAGAAGATAGAACTCCTACTCTAAAAGAAGTAATAGAAACCTTAAAGACCTTCTTGACAATGGATAGAATTGAGACAGAAGGTAATAAAGAGAGATACACCACAAAATTTTTTATGACATGGAAACAATTTATTATAAGAGTTCTCTCAGATATAGAGATCGCGACCCTAATTAATCCATTTAGACTTACCTCATACTACCTTCTGAAGAAAATGGAGGGATCTTTGGGAAGATTGAGTGTTGGGGATAATAGCTGAGATGATGAACAAATGACCGTTAGGGGGTTGCAGGGACAGTGATGGAGGTCATCGGATAGGGAGACCAGAACATGACAAGATATTTGCTCACTAAGGGTAAATGCTGAGGCTAATTATATGTTTCCTAAAGAATAGGGTAATTTAGTAGAGAGGCCCCTAGCTGTGGATTGGGCGATCTAATAGAAGGAATTTGTGTTTCAGTGGAAATTTATGTTATATTACGAGTTTTGGTTCTAGATTTTTGTTTCATTTGGAATAAGAGCTTACATATACATAAACACATGGATGTGTCCGAAACTGAAGATAAGAATCTCTACGAGTAACAGGGACACTGTTCTCCGAATCAAATGGACATCTAGTGTTTGTAGGTTTTCTTTTATAGAAAATAGAGGAAATAATTTTTCTACCTGCAAAGAGGAGCTAATTTAACTCCTAGCAAGAGCGTTGGGTTACAGTAATGCTCGCTTTAATAGTGAATTATTGTTCTTACATGAATGTGCCTTGTGAAATGTATGGTAATCCATATTTGTCACATATGTATTCCTCAATAAAAAAGTTGTTAAAAAAAATATATATATATAACCACAATGGTCATGCTAACAAGGGCATCGTCCCGACTGACCATTTTGGTGGCCTCTTCAAAATTGCCAAGGATGGTGCAGAGATCCTTCACCTTCCTCCACTCTCTATGGGTCAAGACCCATAGGTCCACACCACTGCTAGTCGACATTGGCCATGCAACATTTCAATATGCATAATGGCATAAACACTACTGTCACAATCGCTGGAGCATGTGGAGGGTGCCACATCACCTATCAGATGGTGGACAGGGAGGTCTAGATTACACTGCAACTCTGCCAGCCATGCTAAAGCAGGGTGCAAACGCTGGAAGTGTAAGCTAAGACCTAGAGACTTCCTCAGCAGACAGTCAAGACCCGGGTAGCACTTGAGAAATTTCTGCACAATCAGGATCATGACATGTGCCAGGCAAGGGATGTGCGTAAGTGTACCGATCTTAAGGGCAGCAAGGAGATTGCTCCCATAGTCGCACACCACTTTGCCTGGCGCCAGGTTCTTAGCACCCAGCCACTGGTCGGTCTCAGTACACCGAGCCAACCACAGCTATTGACCTGCGTGGACAGTCTCCCAGACAACTTAATTTGAGAACGGCCTGGTTTCTCTTGGCATATTATACTACCCATTAAGGTTGGGAAGCTGGACTCTGCTCTATCCCAGCAGTGTTGAAGAGTAGTGTTGAGCGATTGCGTTGGCTATCGAGATCGAGCGATAGTCGATAGTCGGCCGCTATCGATAAGGTTTATCGATAGTGAGCATCGATTATGAGCGTTTACCATTAAAGTTATGGGGGAAACAA
>JAODAL010065382.1:0-18258 GCA_025379985.1 Phyllomedusa bahiana | reverse complement strand
TTCCCCAGGAACCTAAAAGCGTCCATAGGGAGAACTTGTTAGGCACGTGATTATGTAAAACTGAAGAAGATTAAGGAAGGGCAGCTGACGTATAGAGCTAAGACTCCAGGAGAGAGGGTACACAGCAAGAGACTTAAAAAACAGCAAAGGAGAAAATGAAAAAAAAAAAAACACAAAAAACAGCTACTAGTAGGTGGGGAAGATAATCATGGGAAAAAAAAGCCCAAATCTTAGTAAAAAAGGTAACATTTACCCCCAAGTAAAAGAAACAATTTTAGAGAAATTAAATCAAATTTTTAAAAAAAAATTTAATATCCTACGACAGATGAAACTTTTGGGGGAAATACTTAAGGGATGGAGTAGTTTGTGCCCAAAAAAAAACCAAACGTTAGGAAACAAAATCTCACCAATTTCCTTTTAAAAAGGGAAAAAAACCCCAAAGGGAAAACATGGTTATCCCAAAAAGGTTTTACAAATGTGGGGGAAATAGGTGCAGTGTATGCAATTTGAGATAAAAACAAACACCTTTCAGGATGCTAAAATAAAGAAAATTTGAGAAAAAAACTTTTTAAACTGCAACCCCCATACGCATTAAATTTTTGAGTGTCCCATGTGTCAAAAAAAGTAGTAGGGAGCACGACAAAAAAGTGAAGATTCGAAAATTTAACAATTGCGACAAAAAAAAATCGGGGGCCCGTGTCGGGAGAAACTAAGCACTTCCTAGAAATCCATCATGGTGACGGAAAAATTTAAATGGTATGCTATAAAATGTAACTGTCCAAAGGGGGGGGGACTGGGAAAGAAACTAAGACAGAGGGGCCTATTGGATACTAAGATTAGGACAAGAGTCCCAGGGGGCCTAAATTATAGGACGATTTTTATACAATTTTGAAAGTTTTTTTTCCCACAAGTTACAATGTATAAAAAAGGGTGTTCCCCTTTAAAGAGACTAACGTTGCAATGCCATGTACCGTTGAACTGCAAGTGATTGGTTTTATGTTTTTTTTAAAATACACAAGCTTAACAGGGGATCTATTATCGTGAAAAGGGTGAAAGCCCCGAAACCGTCAGATTTGACTAAGGGCCCGTCTGTGACTCAGTTGTGAAAGCTGTTTTAAATTTCTTTTTGGAATAAAGTTGTATCTTTACGTCTTCCGGATCGGGAGTTTTGCGGTGCAGACCCTGGGTTTGGTAAAATGCACCCAATCCGTTGTGTATTAGTGAGAGCCGCCTGGCCCCGGCGGATCCCGGGAGGAGAGACATAAACAACGTGGATTCACGAGACGCACAGGACTAGCCCAGATAGTAGGTGGTATTTTTTCTAAAATTGGGGTTTATGACCATAAGGCGGTTACTAGCTAAAGGGCCCTAAAAGGCGCACGAGTGACTACACAAAAGGAACGTGCACCACGCGAAAGTATTATTTAAACCCGCAGTAGCACTGTCCAGCGGAAAGGAGAGCACAATGTCCTTTAACACATGAAGAACAGGATACTCCCGTATCCCCAGATCGCATGGCCAAATTAGCATCAGTATTTATCAGAATGGCAAGATCCAATCCCCTAAGAGGGAAACAATCATTCAGGGAGTTAGAGAAGCAAAAATAAAAGAACTGAAATTATGGTGGGATCAGCAAACCCTTAAAAATATTCTGAAAAGAAGATCATACCTAGGGGTTGAGACTGGGGAAAACCCCCCCCTTTTTAAATACGGAAAAAATTCACTAAAAGTGGAAAAACATTCTATGGGAAGTTCCACCTGAAACAATTGATAATAAGTATGAGAAGAAAAGCTTTTTGAGATAAAAAATAAAAGTAAAAGAAGACAGGAAAAGGTTACTTTAAGGATCTAACAAAATATGAATACCAGAAACACGAAAGAAACACGGGAGAAGGGGAGAATATAACGGAAAAAAAGAGGAAAAAATATACGGGGCATTGAAGATTATAACTGAATAGATTTAAACCCCGGAGCAATGATAATCCGAATATATCCCAAGACAATATTGAGAAAAAAATGGGGAAATCGGATAAAAAAACTGCAATTTTTCGGACATTGTAGCCCCCGATAGTGGAATCAGAACAGAGACAGCAGACAGGATACATCAAACGATAAGAAATCCACAGACCAGCAATAGGAGGTCAAAAAAAGGGAAAGGGGCAAAGGCAAAAATAACAGAAAAAAGGCACCGAGAAAATCACAAGAAACATTTGCGAAAAAAAAAGAAATACGGGAAAATTAGAGAATGATACCAGGTTGTGGTGTTAACCAACAATACGACACAAGCGAAAATTGATTCTTGTCGGGACAAAATTTTCCCCTACTTGAATTTTGATCTTTTTTTTCCATCATGGATGTAAACAGATTTAGTAGATTACGGACAGAAAAAGAAGTTTTTTCATAGAAAAAAATTGTGGGAAGATCAGATAGTGATAGAGAATTGAGGATGGTAAGAATACGAATTATTCCCAATTTGGGGAACAAATGGCTTTAAAAAATTTTGCGGGAATTAGCGGCAGAAACGGGGACCCCCCTATGAGTCTAACTGGGGGGGGGAGTCCGGCTTTCCGTCATCACATGCCCAAACCCCCCTTTTATCCCCCAAAAGGGCCGGGGGACGGGCCCTTTGGGGGCTTTCCAAAATATATGGAGCGAGATTTCTATCATTGAGAGAAAAATCAATAAAAGCAATTAAAAACTTCAAAAATAACTTTAAATTGGTCCCCAAAAGGGAAAGCACTTGGAATAAGGGGCAACAAAAAAATGGATAATCAAAAAGGGGGATAAGGGGGGGGCGGTTTGGTGATGGATGCCCGGGCCTTTTTGTCACACAGGTATATAAAACATTTCAGGACCAGGGAAAATATCGAAAATTGAGTGAAAATCCACAAAATACTATTATGGTAAACAAATTTATTAAAAAGAGGGTTTTGCATTAAAGTCATTACAAAAGAGATAAAAATATTTACTAGGTGAGAAAAATTTGGTACCGGGAAATTTTTGAGCAGAAAATTCACAAGCACTTTCCCCCTAGTTAGACCATAATCTCGGAAATGGATCCCCAAAAATGAGCGTTTGAGCAATGGGTGGATCAACATCTGCAGCCCTTGTGCGTCAAATTTCCTGGGTAGTTAAAGAAACTAGGCAGTTCTTTCCATGATGGAGGAAGAAATGGGAACAACAGCATACTTGGATAAACTGCGATGTGGCATTTTTTTTTTTTCTTTCAGCCCCATAAATATTACTTTTAGCGGGGCATTTTTCTTAAAAAAAAAATGGGTATGGTAAAAAGCAGGATTCTTCAATGGCAATTGAGTTCCTTTAAAAGGAATTTCTTCGATTCGTAGAAGTTTTTTGCAGTTAGTCGGGGGCACCTATGGGGGCAACAGCTTCCCCTTCAATTGGCTAACTTACCATGGCCTGGTGGGGACCTGCCATTACATATTTATAACCCCTTCTTGGATTGTATGTGTGGGATGGGCGCTACATCGCGACCTCTTGTTATTTGGGGTGCGTGTGGCGCCCTACCATCCTTTTTGGAATACCTTAATCAGAACCTTTTTTAAATTTTGTTTTCCCGGATGTGGAACAAAAGTGAATCCCCCTTCTCGATATTTCCCCTTTAAAGGGAGACCTGGGGAGAGGGGAGGTAGTAACCAGGATTTCCCAAAACCAATCAGGTAACTCCACCTTTGGGCAAATATTGCCATTTTTCCAGGGAACCCTAAAAGCATACCAAAAGGAGAAATTTGTTAGAGCCGTAGATTATGTACATTCTAAGAAGAATAGGAAGGCGCTGACATATAGAGTAAAGGGCTAGGGAGAGGGTACACAGCAAGAGACTTAAGAACAGCAAAGGAAAAATGAAAAATAAAACACAAAACAGTACTATTTGGTGGGGAAGATAATATCGGAAAAAAAAGTCCATCTTAGTAAAAGGTTAACATTTACCCCCAAGTATAGCAACAATTTTTGAGAAAATTTAAAACTATATTTCACAAAAATATTAATATCCTACGAAGGATAAAAATTAGCGGAAATAATTAAAAGGGGGAGTTTTTTGTTCCCAAAAAAAAACCAAAGTTTGGAAAATTATCTCACCAAGTACCTTTAAGGGAAGAAACACACAAGGGAAAACATGGTTATCCCAAAAAGGTTTCTACAAATGTGGCGGTAATAGGTGCAGTGTATGCAATTTGAGCATAAAAACAAACACCTTTCAGGATGCTAAAATGATAGAAACATTTGAGATAAAACAGTTTTTAAACTGCAACACCCATCATGCAGTATATGTTATAGAGTGTACCATGTGTCAAAAAAGATACGTAGGGAGCACGACACGTAAAGTGAAGATTCGCATAATGGAACACATTGCGAGCATAAAAAGAAATCAGGGGTCCGTGTCAGGAGCAGCTAAGCACTTCCTAGAAATCCATCATGGTGACTGGAGCAATTTTAAATGCTATGCTATAGAATATGTAACGTGTCCAGATAGAGGGGGGGACTGGGACAAGAAACTAAGACAGAGAGAGGCCTATTGGATACTAAGATTAGGTACAAGAGTACCACAGGGCCTAAATTATAGGACAGATCTATTATACATATATTGAAAGTCTTTTCTTCCCACAAGTTACAATGTATACAAAAGGTGTTCCCCTTTAAGAGACTAACGTTGCAATGCCATGTGACCGTGTGAACTGCAAGTGATTGGTTTTATGTTTATTTTAAAATACACAAGCTTAACATGGGATCTATTATCTGTGAGCAAGGGTGAAAGACCCGAAACGCGTCAGATTTGACTACAGACCGTCTGTGACTCAGTTTGTGCACTGCTGTGTTTTAATTTCTATTTTGGAATAAAGTTGTATCTCTTACGTCTTCCGGATCGTGGAGTTCTTGCGGTGCAGACCTCGGTTTGGTATACTGCACCCGGATATCCGTTGTGTATTAGTTATACTCAATGTCCAGTTCAAGTAAAGTGATGATTCAAATATTACTGACTTCTGGCACTTTTTAATTTGTGGGTCATGCAGGTTTAAGGGTCAAGCTGTGGTACAAGACTGGGATAGTGAATGGTCTGTGACTTTTTTTCTGTGGCTTTTATAACCCAAGTGTGTTGCCTAATATGTAGCATGTATCCATTTGACTGTTGTGGATGTTAATGCCTGTTTGGGTGTAAGAATGAAGGTGTTGTTCCTCTCCCATAGACTTTAATGGTCATCGGCGATAATCTATTATCGACTATCAGAAATCGTCTTGATAATTGACAATATCGACTATCGACCCGATGACGATAGTCGACGTAATCGCTTATCAATATTTGCTATAGCTACAGACCTGTTTGATCTCTCCTGATAGGCTGCCAGTGCTGGTCGCTATAGCTACAGACCTGGCTTCTACTGCAGGCTAGTGGAAGCCAGTAAACATGCTCCTGAATTCAGAATGAAACCAAGAAAACAGGACTGAGGTAAGATGAATCAATGTAGTGAGACAACCCCTTTAACTTTCACACTGAATAACCGTTAAATTAATTCCACAGTTTCTCAAAGTCATGTGGATATCTAATATGTGTGGGGCTTTTATATGTGTAATGGATGCACAATATTATTTATTCTTCATGTTTTAAACTCTTTTTTTTTTAAAATCCCATTAAGAGATAACTTTTTTTCCACTTTTTTCCACTTAATAATGTATTAGCTACTCCTAGATTGCAAACAGCAGGCTTGCTATACAGACAGCTCTCATGATATTTTAGGACCGTAGAGATCTGACAGTAAAGACTTTTTCCAGGCTTCACCCAGCACTGAGAATCCCAGTAACTCAGTGTGGTAAGGGAGTCCTCTTTGATCATGCCGTGGTCATGGACCACGGCAATCAAATGGTTAAGCGGCGGGTATCCGGGGCTACTTACAAAATGATGCTGTGAACTACAGCTCTGTTCCTAGCACAGCTGTGACACTGGGAGCCACATCCCCCATCTTAAGGCAGCAACGTTTTTTGGTGTTGCTGTCGACAGTGTACAACGCACCACTCATTGTCAAGAAACAGTAAGCGGTTCTTAAGAAGTTAAAAATGTATGGGAAAAACTGAGAAAGCGAGTGTGATTAAGGACAATGCTAACAAATACTAAACGTGTATCTAAACTTCTGAGCTGCTGGAAATGTGATAAAAAATAAAAGCTGACATAAATCACTGTCTGACATTACACATTCTTGAAAAATAGTAGTGACCCTAAATAACCTAGGTGAGAGAAAGAGTACTAGGATTGATTGTTAGGAATTGGAGAAACTTAGTTTTAATGAATGTGGCTCCGGTGCATGTAAACTCATGACTCCAACTTTATTTCAGGCAGTTTATCATTGTCAGAGAAAGAATGACATCCACAACTATTATAGAGTGTAATTTCATATCAACAGATCAAGCGGATTTTTGCAGGATCCATTTATCTCATGTCTCCACTGGCTGTTTGACTGAGGTTAATGGGCAATATTAAATGTTCACCTTTTCTCTCTCCTCTTCCTAAGGCCAGGTTCCTCTTCTGCTTCAGGTGCTAAGACACATGACATACCGACACCAGGCTAGCCAGCACCAAGCGGTCAGATGTGGTAGTACCTGAAACAGAAGAGCACCCCCGGTCTGCCAAAGAGGAGAGACAAGAAGTCCCGGAGGGGTGGGATCCAGCCGATTCTCTATGGTTTTCCTGAACCTACTGTTAAAATAACAGCTGGGGTGAGGAAGCAGCCCTAAGCTATTCGTAGGTATTCAACTTAGATATTCAACACAGTCAAGTCACATTATTATAAGCAACAGCTAATATCCACAGTAAGCAAAGTGCATAGCAAGGAAGGCAGCTATACAGAGCAAAAGTGACTCAGTAAGTTCTAGGTAGGTGGTCACAGATATGGAGTGAACATGGCAATCAAGGTGGGCCCATAGATGCTCAACTGGTTTCAAGTCTGGGAATTAAGGGGCCAAGGTAGTACTTGGAAGTCTTGGTTATGAGCCATCAACCAACGTAAGACATTGCTAACTGCGACATGTCGCATTACCTTTCTGGAAAATCCCATCCAACTCAGGACAATCAGGATGTTTGGGTGTACGTGATCTGCAAAAATCTATTTATATTCAAATCAGTTGAGAATGTCTTCCACATGGATGAGAAGGCCCAGAGAATGCCACAAAAACATTTCCCCACCAAGATATGTTCTTGCAACAATGATTGAAGGGTGTTTATTCTCTAAATGTTTGTCGCCTGACTCTCCAATTTCCATAAGCTTGATGAAGCAGAAAAAATGACACATTGGAATAGGTAACCCTTTGCCAAGTCTAATTTAAATACTGTCATAAAAATTGAAGCCTTTTCTATTGATGGAGCTTTATTAGCAGAGGTGCTGTGATTATCCATCTGCTTCAGAGCCCTATACACAGTAGGGTTGGCTAAACTGTTATTTTAGACACACATCTGGTAGTCCCCTGGTTTATTTTTTTGTGGTAATCTGCTTTATTATAGCACGTTGGTCCTTCCTCCTGCACCTCCTCCTGTAGCTGATGTTCACCTCTTACATCAATGGCACGTTGCGCTCTGCTGTTTCCACATCACTTATTCCAATTGATGCCATTTGTCCACTCACGATACACTTCCACCACAGCAGCACATGAGCAGTTTATAAACAGTGCAGTTTTGGAAATACTTTTACCCATAGCCCAAAAGCCAATAAACATCCTGTTTTGCAATTTTGATAAATCTCCCTTTTTACCCAATGATGATACTGAGGAAATGTGTGCAGACAGCCTGTTGCACACTTTATTATACCCAAAAAACACAAACACAAGGACATACTCACAGCTCAATGGGTAGACATTGAGCCATTTTCAATAAGAGGCAACAAGCCCCAAACCTTTACAGGTGCAGATAAATATTGGACAATTGTTCACACACCTATCTACTAGGGCGGCAGTGCCAAGCAAAAAACCTGCACTTACGATAGATACCAGTTCACACCAGTATGCAGAAAAACCACAATACAACTCAAGGGAGACTGCAAAAATGCAAAAACACTGATAAACAATACCCCATACCTACTACATCTGAGGAGGGAAATTGCCAGCATTTCAACGCATATAAATAAGGCTTATGAATGGTACCAGTTATACAGTGATGTGTGGTACACCATGCCGTCTCACAACCAATTTATGACGGCCGTACTATAAGTGGGCTATGCTGCCCAGAATATTTCAAGTGTCCAACACAAAATACTAACAACCTCTACTCCCCAGTATTAAAGGGCAAAAATACTTACTGGAAAAATATCAAATAAAAAATATGCGGTATTAGTTGGTAGTTTGGCCAAATAATGCAAGCTCGCAACCCGCCTCAAAGGTCCTCATTTATTTGTGAGTCAATACACGAGCTTTCACAATACTTTTCAGCTGAAATTTACAAAAAAGGGACACTACTTTAAAAACACAAGGCCATACTGACAGCTAAATGGGAATGCTTTGAACTATTTCCAGTAAGAGACGACAAGCCCCAATGCTACCTGGGAGAAACTTTTACAGGTGCAGCTTAATAACGGACAATTGCTCACACACCCATTTATTAGGGGGGCAGTGACCAGCAAAAGAACTGCACTTAGATAGGTACCAGTTCACACCAGTATGCAAAAAAGTCACAGAACAAAAATGCAAAAATCAAAACCACATAACTATTACATCTGATGGGGAAAAATGCCAACATTTTACCCCCTCCCTTTCATCTTATATACCCATCAAGCCAGCTTCCTTCATGAGCTACGTACTGCTGTTGTTGAAATTAGGAAATGGTGACAATGTGACTTGATTGTGCAGCATGGCATAGTTAAAAGCTACAAAAGAGCAAATGTAGTCAACTTCTGAATATATTTGGTCTGTTTTCAGCCATATGTAGTATATATTTTATTTGTGGGGCAGAATAGTCTAGTAAAACAGACAAATCAGAGTCACAAGCAAACTACATTTGTTCCATTGTAGATTAGGGCCAGGGCCAGACTGGAACTAAAAAGCAGCTCTGGCACAAAAATCCTACCACCCCACATAAAATATCCTTCAAGAGTGCATAAAAATAGTAACACAGAAGGAGTGCAGCATTGAATCTTGCATTTCTTGCACGATTTTGGGAATCATCTCGCCGATGTTCAATCTTCGATGACTATTGATCGACGATTCCCATTAAAGTCTTTGGGAGAGGAACACCAGGTTAATTTTTACACCCAAACAGGTGAGGTGAAGCTGGAATTAACATTCACAACAGTAAAATGAATACGTGGTACATCTTAGTCAAGACAATTAGGCTATAAGAGTCACAGAAAAAATTTCACAGGCTAAAATAAATCATTCCGTTCAATGGCTAACCGAAAAGATGAGGACGGCGTAGCCACAGCAGGTAGAGTGGTAGCAGCTGCTATGGGTCCCCTTTGACATAAAAGAAGACACAAGTATTGGAAATGGCACATGGTAACTGGCAGGAGACCCCTATCACTTTTTCACCAGGGACCAAGAACTTGTCATATATGTGGTGGCAGCAAGAACATCCCAACGGGGAACATGAAGGTTCAGCTGGCAGGGCCCTAGTTAGAGTGGGTGCGGTGGGAGCCAAGGATGCCATCAGTCATCTATTAACCATTTCAGGGCCCCATGCAGCTAAATCAAATGGGGCGCTGACCCATTACTATTTCCTATTTTTAACATATCACCGGGCCCCTTTTTGATTTCGGCCCCTGATAGGAATTCTTCCCTATTGGCATCCCTGGCATCCATTTTAAAGTAGCCTGACCCCAAAACCAACAAAAAATGTCCTTATGGACCCTCAGAATAAAAATTCCCAGTAAGAAATTGACTACTTTAAAAAAAGAAATTTCAAATGCTGCTGCTGCTATTTGCCATTCTACTGCTGGCACGTTGCTGACGTTTTTCCACCGTGACACTAGAAGGTGAAGAAGACGCAACACCTGTCTCCAGTTGGTCAACAAGGCCTGTCTCAAATTCCTGCATTCTACTTTAAAATGAAGTGGGTTGAAGGAAATTGCTGACTTTTGATTTGGAACGTGGATCAAGGAGGATGGACACCCAGTAACCGATGTTCAATTTGATTGCCTTGAGGCATGTGAAATTTGAAATCAGTATGTGAAATAAGCTCTTTTTATATACGACCTTTACTATTGTTGTCTTTTACAGTGACCTGACCACCAAACCAGCAAAAATGGCCTTACTGCCCATCAGAATAAAAATCGCCAGAAGAAATTAATATTTCAAACAAGAGTTTTCTGAATAGGACATTGACTATTGCTGTCTTTTAAAGCAGCATGACCCTAATACCAGACAAAATACCCTTATGCACACTCCCAATAAAATTTGTACAAACAAATGAAGACGGATGACGGGGAGGTGCAGATGAAGCAGCAACACTGACAGTCGGGCCGAAGCAGAGTGCGAATGCCGGAAGTGTGAGCTAGGACCTCGAGTGTTCCTCAGAAGACAGTCAAGACCTGAGTAGTGCTTGACAAATGTATGCCTATACGAGAGCACTTGCCCCTCCGTATGAAATTCGAAACAGTCTGAGGTACCACCATTACATCCTTATGCTTAAACAACAATGGAATATTTTGCAAAGGACGTTGTCACATAAATTTGTCATGAATGGGCTCAAGGAGTTCAGGTTCCTTTCCAGGAGTGCGGACGAAGTGAGCTTCACTTGGAAATGCTGGTTGACGCTCCAATACCACCCAGGTGCCCTTTGTTTGGCTTTCTTTTTCTCGTTCTACTGAACATGTTGGAGGAAATTGTCTCTGTTCTTGTGGTGGCGAACGTGCTCCACATGAACATTGATTCTTGCCCAAGGTTTTACCATGTATCTGCTTGTTCACAATTATACCAAAAGCACACTATTTCACATTGTAGATCCTGGTAGTATTGCCATGATAGCATTTAGGTGGCATGCCTTTTTCTACGGTGCCCATACCCTTAATGTGCATAATGTCGCACTTCTTGTAAATGCGCATATATGTTGACAAAGGCCGAGGGCCACTGATCGTAGTACTGCCCGATTTGCACCCCTGGCACCCCTTTCACAATAGCCTGAAAACCAGCAGAAATGCCCTTATGGACACAGAGAGTAAAATTAGCAGGAAGAAATGAGTATTTGAAACAAAATTTATTTTAATAGAACCTTGATTATTGCAATCTTTCCAGCTGCTTGACCCCAAAAGCAGCAAAAATGACCTTTTCTACTACTGGGACCTGCTGTTTCAGAGTGTCCAACACTTGTTCCAGAACTAATATCACCACAATAGTCATGCTGAAAAGGGCATTGTCCTCAAGGACCATTTTAGTGGCTTCTTCAAAACTCGCAAAAATGGTGCAGAGGTCTTTCACCTGCCTCCACTCTCGGTGGCTAAACACCCCGAGGTCCGCACCACTGCTTGTCTGACCATGCGCCACTACATACTGCGCAATGGCATTATGCTGCTGCCACAATCGCTGGAGCATATGGAGGGTGGAATTCCAGCGTGTTGCCATGTCAACAATGAGACGGTTGATGGGGAGGCCAAGATGATGCTGTAACACAGCCATCCGGGACGAAGCAGGGTGCGAACACCGGAAGTGTGAGCTCAGACCTCGAGCCTTCCTCAGCAGGCAGTCAAGACCCGGGTATCGCTTTAGAAAGTTCTGGACAACGAGGTTCATGACGTATGCTAGGCAAGGGATGTGCTCCAGCCTACAGTTCTTAAGGGCAGCAAAGAGATGTCGCACACCACCTTGCCTGGCACCAAGTTCTTGTCACCCAACTACTGCTCGGTCTCATTGCGCATAGCCATCCATAACTCTTGACCTGTGTTTTTTTGCGGTCTCCAAGACACATTAATTTCAACACGACCTGGTTTCTCCTGGCACGTGATGTTAACCATGGACCTTGGGGGACAGAAACCTGCACCATCCCTGCAGTTTTGAAGAGTGTGCGCTGAGCCTGAGAGCCACCGTCATCACCAGAGACATCCAACCCACTCACCGAGTGAGCTGTCACAGAGATGTAGAGGCCTTGACCGTGCTTACAAGTCCATGTATCGGTGGTCAGATGGACTTTTCTGGACACAGATGCAGCCAACACACAGGAGATTTTAGCTGACATGTGGCTGGCCAGGGCAGGGACAGCTTTTTGGGAAAAGAAATGCCTGCTCCGCATCTGCTATTGGGGGCAGGCAAAGGCCATGATGTGACGGAACCCACCTGTGTCCACCAGGAGGAAAGGCAATATTTCCAAGGCCAAAAGCCTGGAAATGCTGGCATTCAGGCTTTTCGCTTTGGGGTGGTTGGGGTTAAAGTGTTTCTTCTGCTCTCACACCTGGTAAAGAGAAGGCTGGTTGCTAGACTGGCCACTGTACGGCGTCCAGGTCAAACTGGTGGAAGGAGAAGGGGTAGACTGTGTCTCAGGTAGTGGTGGTACTCGGGCGATGGTGTGTGGCACAGGGGCTGATCCTTGCTCATGCCGCTGAGGGACATGGGCAGCAGAGGAGCGCTTGGTCTTGGAAGTAGCGGAGGAGGAGGGTGTGACAGTGAGTTGAAAGTAGTGATGATAACAATCGTTATCAGGTAGATAGTCGATATCGGAGATTATCATGTAGATGGTTGATAGTCAATTATCGCCAATGACTAGGGATGAGCGATTATAATCGACAAAGTTGAAATCGGCACGATTTTTAGGCTGATCGGAAATTTCCGATCACGCGACATTTTAGGTGACAATCTTACAGATAATCTATTACTATCGCGCCATTTTCAGCGTTTCCTGTCATTTTGGCGGCCAGCAAATCAGCTTAGAGCATAGAGCAGGGTGAGCTGGGTGTGCGTCATCATGACTGTGATGTGTATGGTTCTCATTGACTGGAAAAATCACATGACCTCGTTTTGCATAGAACAGCGTTTCCTGTTCAGCATCAGTCTTTCAGTGTCTAACAGCAAGACGTGTGCTGCGTGTCTCTCAATGCAGCTCAGCTCAGAGACACAGTTCTTATCTTTATTCATACAGACAACTTTTAGCTGTGAACATTAGAATATAGGTAGATTAGAGAATCTCAGTTCTTATTTAGTTAGACAGAGACTTTTAAAGAAACATCTAGCGCTGTCCAGCCGCGGGAGGGGCAGTGGGGAGACGGACGGACGGACAGAGAGACAGGCTTTTGAAAGAAGGGTGCATATTGTGCATCCCAAACTCTGCTTTGAACCTGCATTGAAATGGCACCTTGTCATTAAATTTGGATACAGAAATTTTCTAGTAACTGTTGGTGTATTTCATTGGTGCAAAAACCACCTTTTCTTACCCATATAACTTTTAAATAGCTGTATTGCACGTGGTGCGGCCCAGTATTTTTCAAAGAGCCACCTTTTACTTAAATTTGGATACAAAAATTTTCTAGTTTCTGTTGGTGTATTTCATTGGTTCAAAAACCACCTTTTGTTATCTGTGTAACTTTTAAATAGCTGTATTGCACGTGGTGCGGCCCAGTTTTGTTCAAAGAGCCACCTTGTACTTAAACTTGGATACAGAAATTTTGTAGTAACTGTTGGTATATTTAATTGGTGCAAAAACCACTTTTTCTTATCCATATAACTTTTAAATAGCTGTATTGCACGTGGTACGGCCCAGTATTTTTCAAAAAGCCACCTTGTACTTAAATTTGAATACAGAAATTTTCTAGTAACTGTTGGTGTATTTCATTGGTGCAAAAAACACCTTTTCTTATCCGATTAACTTTTAAATAGCTGTATTGCATGTGGTGCGCCCCTAGTTTTTTTCAAATAGCCACGTTGTACGCCAATTTTGATTGAAAAATTTTCTAGTAACTGTTCTCGTTTGTCATTGCTGCAAAAAACGCAATTTCTCATCCGTGTAACTTTTGAATAGTTTTTAGCACTCGGTGAATCTCAGTTTGGCGCAGATAGCGCACTTTTATGATAGTTTGTTGAAAACTATCAATTCCTATTCCTACTGGGCAGTTATAAATCCCTGGGACTGAAGGAAGAACACTGTTAATTTTGTCTTACGGTTCTTCCACCAGACCGCATTTCACCGGTATTCGATAGAAACAATTCTGTTTTTAATCCTAGTTGGCTGTAGGAAATTAGAGGGATTTAAGAATAGCTGTGATTTGCCGTCTTTCAATAAGAGACTGTCAAAAACTCTTCCATACCTTTTTACATTTTTATCTTTCTGAACATGGAGCGAAATGCAGGTGGTAAGCGAGCAAAGAGGGGTGTAGGACATGGAGGTAGAGGTACGAGAGAAGGTGCTCCTTCCAGTGCTGGCGACAACACGCAAGCCAGCGGATGTTTGGTTGCAGGACCGTCAGGCCTGTCATTGCTGGGTCAGTGCCCTGAGAATCTCAGTAACGAACAGCGTCACCAATCTGGTCTTCAGTGGTTAATGCAACCTGCATCCAGCAGTCTTTCCTCCTCGTCCTCCCAGTCACGGCCACAAATGTCGTCATCGTCAGCATCCATCTAACATTTTCTGAAGACCTCTTTGATGACAAAATGCAGTTAGGGTCAGAAGGCATTTCAAAAGATCAAGAGGCCAAAGAGGATGATTTTGTCTGCTCTGACGCATAATCGCTGATGCTATCAGAGGAGGAGAAGGAAGCCTGTCAATCGGCAAAAATCCCGGGCGGTCGGCAACGCCTTGCAGTGACTGTTGTTTGTAGCCCGCAGCTCCTGGATGAAGAATGCCAGGTCAAGGAAGTCACCTGTGTTGATGATGATGATGCTGACATTGCGGATCCAACGTGGTCTTTTCAGCAGAATTTGCTTGCGAGCGCTTCATCACTGGATGAGAAAGGAAGATGATGGGGTAGTGTCAGTACGGGTCCCGCCTCAAAAAGGGAGAGGGCGGTCGCACAAGTCCGCTGAGATTATTCCGCCAGTCACGATCAGTGGAAACAACGCTCCTCACTTATTGCCGTCGAAAAGTTCCAGGACCTCTCAAGCCTGGGCCTTTTTCGAGTAAGCCTCTGTTTCACCCAGCGATGTCATATGCCGCCTTTGCCGTAAACGCATCAGTAGAGGGAAAAATCTTAGGTGTTTAACCACCACCAACATGTCTACTCACATGCAGCCAATGCATGAGTTGAAATGGAGGGAACACTTGGCGAAAAAAGGCCACACCGGTCCCGGACTTCCAACCACTGTCACACCCTCTGTCTCCGCCTCCTCCGCCACTTCCAAGACCAAGCATTACTCCGCTGCCCATGTCCAGTTCAACTAAAATGGTGGTTCAAAGACTCGTTTTTCAGGCACTTTTTAATCTGTGGGTAAGGCAGGTTTAAAGGGGTTTTGCCAGGACATGAGTTACTTACCTGCTTATCAGCAAGGGAGTAGAATATAAACAAATCATGCTGAGTCATGAAGGCTGCAGCGGAGAGAGGGAGGGGGTGAGCAGAGAGTGAGGAATAAGGGAGTGTCTCAAAACTTAACTCAAATAATAACTTTACAACAGTTGATTCTCTATACAGCAAGACACATGCTCATACACTGCACTTTCTTCCCAGCCCCTTGTAGCTCATTCATTTTCCCTGTGATCAGATAAGAAGTGTTTCACGCAAGCATGGCCTGTCAGCTCCTCTGGTCGTGTTGAATGCAAGCTTTCAGGTAACTAAGGGGGACTGAGCAATGCTGTAGCTCTCAGAGTTTTCACTTTTTGTAATCACATATATTTAGAAAAGTGATTAAATACCCATTTTGGAGGATCCCACGTCAACATTAGATCATGGCAAAACCCCTTTAAGGGTCATACTGCGGTCCAGGACAGGTATAGTCAATGTCCAGTTCAACTAAAATGGTGGTTGAAAGACTCCTTTTTCCGGCACTTTTTAAATCTGGGGGTCATGCAGGTTTGGGGCTCATGCTGTGGCCCAGGACAGGTATAGTCAATGTCCAGTTCAACTAAAATGGTGGTTCAAAGACTCCTTTTTCCAGCACTTTTAAATCTGTGGGTCAGACAGGTTTGAGGGTCATGCTGTGGTCCAGGACAGGCATAGTCCATGTCCAGTTCAAATAAAATGGTGGTTCAAAGACTCCTTTTTCCGTCACCTTTTAATCTGTGGGTCATGCAGGTTTGAGGGTCATGCTGTGGTACAGGACAGGTATAGTCATTGTCCAGTTCAACTAAAATACTGCTTCAGAGACTACTTTCTTCAGGCACTTTTTAATCTTTGGGTCATGCGGGTGTTGGGGTCATGCTGCAGTACAGGACAGGCATAGTCAATGTCCTGTTCAACTAAAATGATGATTCAAATAATACTGCCTTCTGGCACTTTTTAATTTGTGGGTCATGCAGGTTTAAGGGTTATGCTGTGGTAAAGGACAGGGATAGTGAATAGTCTGTCAGTTTTTTTCTGTGACTCTTGTTGCCTAATTGTCTTGCCTGAGATGTAGCACATATCCAGTTTACTGTTGTGGATGTTAATTCCAGCTTCTCCACCCCTGTTTGGGTGTAAGAATGAAGGTGTCTCACTATAGGGATTGCTTGTTATGTTAAAGATCTTGCAAAAACTAGTCACTTTGCAATATGTGTCCATTAAAAGTGGACCTGGTTTTGACAGCACCAACATGACCCTTTGGGCACTGTTAATAACTTTGAAGAACAAATTACTGTTATAAACCACATTTTTTACAATAGGAACTATATTATAGCTATTTTTGGACAGCACCATGCCCCAAAAAATTCAAAACATGACCCTTTGGCCACTTTTGATAATTGTGAAGAATAAATGCCTGTTACAAACCACATTGTTTACAATAGGACCTGTAGTATAGCTGGTTTTGGACAGCACCATGACCCCAAAAATTTGAAAAATGACCTCTCGGCCACTGTTAAAAATTGTGAGGAAGAAATGGCAACTAGAAACCACATTTTGTACCAAAGGACAAAGGTATCGGTGGTCAGATGGACTTTGCTGGACACAGATGCAGCCAACACGCTGGAGATTTTATCTGACACGTGGCTAGCCAGGGCAGGGATGGCTTTTCAGGAAAAGAGATGCCTGCTCGGCATCTAGTATTGAGGGCAGGCAAGGGCCATGACGTGGAAAGGCAACATTTCCAAGGCCAAATGCCTGGCAATGTAGACATTCAGGCTTTTGGCTTTAGGATGGTTGTGGTTAAAGCATTTCTTCTGCTCCTGTTCTGTCTAACGGGGTTGATAGAATATTGCCAGATAGCCACGTATGCAATGCTTGTTGTATAGTGCCATCCGCTGGCCAAAGTTGTACAGTGCTTTATATTAGTGTTACAGATCCACCTTAAGACTGCAGAGAATTCTGGGAGAATGATGTCACAGGTGAAGTGCATGCTGGGAAGAAGACCATTTCAGAGCAGAATCTGGACAGAGTCAGTCACACTCCACTACTCTCCTGTGCACACTCATCTTCATCCATTTCTCGACTTAGCATAGCTGGTAAGAGTTTGATCAGTATGCTGTGATGTTAGTGTGTTATAAAAACTGTTAATAGTTAGAGTGCAGTTATTATCCGGGTACCTCATATATTGTCTATCCCATGTGCTCACATGTTTAGGCAGCCATGTTTCTTGCCATGTGCTCCTGTACTAAGAGTGTACTATAAATGTCATTGTCATGCTGATCACTGACATCTGTGTTTTCTGCATTGTTTGTAGTTTTACCGCATAATTCTTCCTATCAACTCCATGCCTTATCCATTAACTCACGTTCAAGCTGTTAACTAATAAAAAGAGTTAAAAGTTCAGAACAAAGTTTGGATTTATTGGAAACATAGGAGAAGGTTTGGCTGGATGTCGGAATATACACAGTGACCATGTGTAAGAAGACAGAACAGTAAAACAGCTGCTAGTCACAAGCGATAGTGGATCAGACTATACGGAGCAGCCATCACTCACATAGTCATACGCAAGACTATTGTAGCGGCTGCCATATTGTCGCAAGGACGAGTGAGCATCCACCAGCACATGCAGCGCAATCCAGACTACGCTGATATCCGCTCCTATCCAGATTGCAGTCCGCAACCAGACACACAATGTCTGCTAGCCAAGCATCTTCACTCAAGACAAGGTCCTATGCAAACCGCTCTAGCAAGACTTCAATAAAGGAAATGGCTGCTCTCGCTCGTGCTGAAGCCGAAGCTACAAAGTTAAAAACATCCTTTGCAGCGCAAGAAATGCAATTAAGAAAACAGAGAGCATGCCTAGAAGGCCTTC
>JAODAL010065381.1:0-18259 GCA_025379985.1 Phyllomedusa bahiana | reverse complement strand
TCAGTCACTATGTCGGGGGTGATAGTAATGAGGGTGTGGAGGCAATTTTCATCAGGTGGGGGGGGTGTTATTTTTGGGTCATGGTGGGGTGTCATTTTTCAACTATGTGGGGGTGATATGGGGTAGGGTGTTGGTTATTCAATCACTGTCTTGGTGATATGTAATGATGGTGTGGAGGCATTATTCAGTCACTATGTGGTGGTGATATGTGTTCATCATCTTGTGGTATTATTCAGTCACTATGTGGTGGTGATCTGTGGTCATGATGTGGTGGTATTTTTCAATCACTATGTCGTGGTGATATGTAATGATGGTGTGGAGGCATTATTCATTCACTGTGTGGTGGTGATATTTGGTCATGGTGTGGTGTCATTATTCAGTCATTATGTGGTGGTGATATGTGTTCATCATCTTGTGGTATTATTCAGTCACTATGTGGTGGTGATCTGTGGTCATGATGTGGCAGTATATGGTCTTAATTATTGGTAATTTTAGCCTTTTATACTCACTATTTGTGTTAAATAACTTTTGATACATTTTTTTATTATATTAAAATGTATAAAATTGTATCATTCGGGGGGGGGACATCTATAGACCTTTTATGTTTAGCGACCGCGCTCCATCTTGATTTTTAGATTAGTGTGATTATGTCATCACATCGTCTGTATAAGTTGAAGCGAGCCCGCGCGTGGATACTGTACAAGGGGCGGAGACAGCGAGGCAAAGTGGGCCCCTAAAATCAACTCCCCTGGTGGGCCGTAGGCACCCTAGTCCGACGCTGCTTCAGAGGCAGCCACCCCATCTCAACGGGGGATCTCCCCAAACATAGTGAGGGGAGGGAAGACACTTCAGAGGCAGCCACTCTTCACACAGGGATCCCTCCACATAGTGAGGGGAGAAGACACTTTCAGGAGGCAAGCCTACTCATCACACCAGGGTTTCCCTCCACATAGTGAGGGGCGAAAAAACACTTTCAGAGGCAGCCACTCATCACACAGGGATTCCCCTCCACTAGTTGAGGGGAGAAGACACTTCAGAGGCAGCCACTCATCACACCGGGATCCTCCACATAGTGAGGGGAGAAGACACTTAGAGGCAGCCACTCATCACACAGGGATCCCTCCACATGGTGAGGGGAGAAGACACTTCAGAGGCAGCCACTCATCACACCAGGGATCACGCCACATCGGCAGGCGAGAATGCACTACAGAGGCAGCCACTCATCACACCAGGGATCCCTCCACATGGTGAGGGGAGAAGACACTTCAGAGGCAGCCACTCATCACACCAGGGATCCCTCCACATGGTGAGGGGAGAAGACACTTCAGAGGCAGCCACTCATCACACCAGGGACCTCCAGTGTCCACCGTGCCACACTGACTGAGGGGGACACAGTACAGCTAAAGGAAAGATACAGCAGGTGGTGCAGTACTAACAGGATTCCCGAAATATCTGCCAATATCAGCATTGAGTATAAATACAGAATATTGCTCTAACTTCTTCTATTGTTCTAAAATATTTTTTAAACCCTTTAACACATATGAGGAATGATACAGAAAGATGAGATATATATTTTACAGTAGATACGAGAGATATAGACTCATAGATAGTTATGCGATAGATTATATAGTTAGAAAAATAGATTGATAGTTTACAGGATCGATAAACAGATGAGATAGGAAGAGAAATAGATCGATAGATAGATAAATAAGAAAGAAAGAAACAAAGAGTGTATCTCCCACAAGTCAGGACACCCCAGACATTATATACAGTATCTCCCAGAAGTCAGGACACCCCTCACATTATATACAGTAACTCCCAGAAGTCAGGACACCCCTCACATTATATACAGTAACTCCCAGAAGTCAGGACACCCCTCACATATATACAGTATCTCCCAGAAGTCAGTACACCCCTCACATTATATACAGTAACTCCCACAAGTGAGGACACCCCTCACATTATAAAACAGCATCTCCAGAAGTCAGGACACCCTAAACATTTTTATACAGCTCTCCAGAAGCAGGACACCCCTCACATTATATACAGTAACTCCCAGAAGTCAGGGACACCCCTAAATTTATAATACAGCATCTCCCAGAAGTCAGGACACCCCTCACATTATATACACTATCACCAAGAAGTCAGGACACCCCTACCATTATATACAGCATCTCCCAGAAGTCAGGACACCCCTCACATTATAGACAGTAACTCCCACAAGTGAGGACACCCCTCACATTTTACAGCATCTCCAGAAGTCAGGACACCCCTCACATTATATACAGCAATTCCCGGGAGTGAGGACACCCTCACATTATATACAGATCTCCCAGAAGTCAGGACACCCTCACATTATATCCCGTAACTCCCAGAAGGCAGTCCCACCCCTCACATTATATAACAGCATCTCCCAGAAGTCAGGACACCCCTCACATTATATACAGTATCTCCCAGAAGTCAGGACCCCCCTCACATTATATACAGCATCTCCCAGAAGTCAGGACACCCCTCACATTATATACAGCATCTCCCAGAAGTCAGGACACCCCTCACATTATATACAAACCCCCACAAGTGAGGACACCCCTCACATTATATACAGCATCTCCCATAACACCCCTCACATTATATACAGCATCTCCCAGACGGGGGGACACCCCACACATTATATACAGAATCCCCCAGAAGTCAGGACACCCCTCACATTATATACAGTAACTCCCAGAAGTCAGGACACCCCAGACATTATATACAGTATCTCCAAGAAGTCAGGACACCCCTCACATTATATACAGTATTCCCAGAAGTAGGACACCTCCCATTATATACAGTATCTCCCAGAAGTCAGGACACCCCAACCATTATATACAGCATTCCCAGAAGTCAAAACCCAACCCTCACATTATATACAGTATCCCCCAGAAGTCAGGACCCCCCTCACATTATATACAGCATCTCCCAGAAGTCAGGACCCCCCTCACATTTAAATACAGAAATCTCCCAGAAGTCAGGACACCCCCGACCCTGAAAACAATGTAAAGTAGTCAGTGCCCGGCTGGTATCACAGGAAGAACTCACAGCATCAATGGCTATGGGCAAAAGTGAGGACACCCTAAGGGACCACAAAAGTGAGGACCCCCCTAAGGGACCACAAAAGTGAGGACACCCCTAAGTAACCACAAAAGTGAGGACGCCCTAAGGGACCACAAAAGTGAGGACGCCCCTAAGTGATACAATGTAAAGTAGTCAGGCCCGCTTCTATCACAGGGAAGAACTCACAGCATCAATGTCTATGGGGACAAAAGTGAGGACACCCCTAAGAGCCCGCAAAAGTGGGGGACACCCCTAAGTGATAGAATGAAAAGTAGTTCAGTGCCGCTTGTATCAAGGAAGGGACTCGCAGCGTCAATGTCTATGGGGACAAAAGTGAGGACCCCCTAAGTGACAAAAAAGTGAGGACACCCCTAAGTGATACAATGTAAAGTAGTCAGTGCCCGGCTTGTATCATAGGAAAGAGCTCACAGCATCAATGTCTATGGGGGCAAAAGTGAGGACACCCCAATGAGACCACAAAAGTGAGGACCCCCCTAAGTGATACAATTAAAGTAGTCAGTGTCGGCTTGTATCACAGGGAAGAACTCACAGCATCAATGTCAAATGGGGCCCAAAAGTGGGACACCCTAAGGGATAGCAAAAGTGAGGACACCCCAAAGTGATACAATGTAAAGAGTCAGTGCTCAGCTTGTATCACAGGGAAGAACTCACAGCATCAATGTCAGGGGGAAAAAAAGTGAGGACACCCCCTAAGGGATGGGCAGGGAGGTCACTAGAGCTTCACAGGTTACAGCCACTGGAATCCTCTTCCCTCCTCCATGACGACATCAAGGAGCTGGTGGATGGTAGAGATCTTGTGCTCCTCCACCTTCCATTTGAGGAGGCCCCACAGATGCTCATAGGGTTTAGGTCTGGAGATGCTCGGCTGTCCAGCACCTTTACCCTCATTCTCTTTAGCAAGGCAGTGGGGGGGCTTGGAGGTGTTTGGGGTCGTCATCATCTTGGACACTGCCCTGTGGCCAAGAAGGGAGGGGATCATTCTCTGCTTCAGGATGTCACAGTACATGTTGGCATTCATGGTTCCCTCAATGAACTGTAGCTCCCACAAGCTGGTAGCACTTATGCAGCCCCAAACCATGACACTCCCACCACCATCCCGGACAGTAGCCAGACACACTTGTCTTTGTCCCCCTCACCTAGTTGCCGCCACACACGCTTGACACCATCTGATCCGTTTCTCTTGGTCTCATCAGAGCACAGGACATGGTTCCAGTAATCCATGTCCTTAGTCTTCTTGTCTTCAACAAAAATGTTTACAGGCTTTCTTGTGCATATCTTCAGAAGAAGCTTCCTTCTGGGACGACAGTCATGCAGACCGATGCATTGTGCGGTGCATGGTCTGAGCACTGACATTTGAATACCCCCCAGCCCACCCTACCCCTGTAACTGTAGCAAAAGCTGGCAGCACTCATCTCTGGATATGACGGGTGAGCATGTGCTCTCAGCTTTTTTTGGTTGACGTTGGCCTGTTAACACCAAACTGAACACACCTGCTCCCTATTCACACCCGAGATCTTGTAACACTAATAAAAAGAACTCTTACTGAGGTTTACTCTTGGTTAAACTCCTGCTGTCACAGGGAAGAATCAGCTCTGAACTCTTAGTTAAAGGGGTTTTTTTTCTTTATTGAAAACGCGTTTCATGCACTTGGCACTTTCATCCAGTTCCAGTCGGATTACGCGCTCCCCGCTTGCACCAGAGCCTGCCGCAAGGGTTTGGGTTGGGCTTTGCTGTGGGGCACCCCCTGTGGGAGATCCTCGTGGTGGACAGCTGACGGATGTGTGACACAGAAGGATGAGGCAGAGGTTTAGTCACAGTATGGGCAGACGTCATTTGGGAGGTGGGAGACAAGTCAGAATGAAGTAGAGGAAATGGCAACAGGCACACGATCCAGAGAAACGCACAGGACTGGTCGGGCAGCAAAGCGACACCAACAACTGGAAAAAAGGTTGAGAGGTGTCCAAAAAGATCTATGGACTGTGGTGATTCGGCAGAGAAGGATAGAATTGCGTGCACTGGCTCTTTCTATCAAAGATAGTCAGCGCGCATGCCCCCAAGTGGTCATCTGGGAGAATGCAGCTGCAGAGGTAGGGGAAGGACGCTGGTAAGATTGAGCCAGAGGTGACAAGAGGTGCGGGGGCATTGATCAAAATAGGTATGGAGAAGCAGCCGCAATCATGGACCATGTGCCAGACTGCGACAAACATTGCTAAAGCCCAAATTTTCTTTCACTTTGTTTCGGCATGCTGTGGGTGAATCTATAGCAGTGATTAGCATATTAAGCATCTCTATAACTAGCTAAGACATTACAAAGACAGAGTGTATGAGATTTAATCTTCAGTAAACAAAGCTATAAAGCTTTCAGAAGTAAAGACTATTGCTTATCCATGGTGGTGAAGATGTAACGAAGAAGGCGGGAAGTAAAGAACATGGCATCCCCAAAAATGACAATGGGGAAGGACTGATTGTAGTGGCCTGTCCTTGGAATATGCCATTACTATTAGATTGGTGTGGGTCTGACTCCCACCACCCCAGCCAATTGAAGGGTCAGCAGCACTAGGTAGAGTCAATGGCACAATCGGAAGGGTCCGTGGCAAAAGAGATGTGAATCCATCAAAGTGATGCTAATCGTTGCAGGAACAATAGACCATCAATATCCAACCCCATAACACTAGATTCAGATAAGGATCTACCTTATAAGTGGTAAGAATCAGGGCCATCTTCTTCACTTGGTAGTGGCCTCGGTCCACACAAGCATGGGAGATCCAGGTGGTGAATGTGCTGAATGTGTCCTCCAGAAATTCAGAACTCATTGGGCGACATCTATGAATGCGGCTGCCCCAGTTTTTGAAGCCCCATCTGACAGATGTATCAATAGTCGAGCACCTGACCTTGGCGCAGTCTGCACTAGGCACAACACTTTTAAATGTGGAAAGAATGCTCCAAAGTTTGCCGCCAAACTACCATAGACATCCATACCATGGCTGAGATAAAGTTTGGTGCATAACACTCTTTCCTCCATACTGTCATATTCTACTCTCCACTACATGGATTTTGAACTGGCGTGTTGGTGACAAGGATCATACATGTCGCCCTTTGTGTGTTAAAAATCATGGTAGAGCAGGGAGCCATCAGCGTCCTCCCTGCCAATCAGTCTTACAGGCTGCAGGCCACCTACAAGATATCAGCGGGGTGTCCCGAAGTAGGCAGCGTGATACGATATGTTTGGATATTTGAGATATCATGTATTTGGGCAGGGCTCGCTGCACTGCTGTGTCCGGGGACCCATAATGCTGCCCTGGTGAGAATAATATCTGAAGCTCCTGAACAGATAAACACTATGGACAAACCTGCGGCTCCAGTATTTTGTGAGCCCAAACTGTGGTTAGAGGTCCACAGCGATCCATTAGACCCAGGCAATTGTCTTGGAGGGGGTGGAGGGGAGCAGCATGAACCTTTTAGCTGCACACACTTGAACAAACACTATCATTCTCATTTTAGGGACCATGTCAGGTTATTTAGTTTGGAATACAAAGGACTAGACACAGAAGACAAAATCACCATCTCTGCAGGAAGCGCTGACAATTCTGATGAACAGGGAAACCAATTGTACACCTTGCGGGGAAAAACCTGAAATTTGGAGGTGAACCCCGGAGGACCTCGCCCCCCCCTCACCCCCGCCCTGCAGTTTTCAAATAAAAAGGGGGGAAAATTTAAAATTCCCAAGCCCTCTTTTCCCCAGTTTTTTAAAATTCTTTTTCATTCAATTCAAAGTTCAGCAGGTGTCACAGATACTTTGCTCATGTTCGACTCCATGAAACCAAATTAAGATGGAATAAAGAAAATTCCCAAGCATGGGGGGAAAACCCCTTTACTTGTGGGGGAAAACCCCAGGGGGCGTCATCCCATTGAAATGACAGCCCTGGAATTAGACGTACGCCGAGCACGGGCCGCCCGGCTTTCAAAGAATGCAGTTCTTGAGAACGTTTTCTTTGAGGCTTTACAAATGTCACCTAATGGAATTTTAAAAAGTAAATTTTGAACCGGGAAGAGCGGGGGGAAACACAAACGGTAAAAACCCTGAAAACCGCAAAATTGTTGTCTTTTTTTCCCTGTTTTTTCTAGGGGAAAAAAAAGCTAAAAAAGTGACACCGGGGCTTTGAACTGCAAAAAAATCTATGTGATTTCTAAAAAAACATTACCCCTTTGTTTCCCCCCCCCAGAACCCCCCCCCCCCCATAATCCCTGATATTCAGAAAACTAACCCCCTGAAACCTCCGAATTTTTACCCCTGATATTCTGGGGAAAATTACCCCCCTGTGATCCCCCAAGAAAAAACCCTGATATCTCAGAACATTACCCTGATATCTAGAATATTATCCCTGTATCTCAGATATTATCTCTTGTATTCAAAATTTTTACCCCTGAAAATCTCAAAATATTATCCCTGATTTCTTTTAATTTTTATCTCTGTGATATTTCAGAACATTACCCGTGAAAACCTTAGAAATTTTTTCCCTGTGATATCTAGAACATTACCCGTAAATCCCTTTTAGAATATTACCCCTTTGTGATATCTCAAAATATTATCCCTTTTGATATCTCAAAAATACTACCCCTTTTTAAAATTTTCGGGAATACTATCCCTGTGATATCTCAGAATATTTCCCTGATCCTAAGAATATTACCCTGATATTCAGAATTTTAATCCCTTTTGATATCTCGAATTTTACCCCTGATATCTCAGAATATTACCCCTGTAAATATTTTCAGAATTTACCCCTGATATCTCAGAATTTTTTTACCTTGTGATATCTCAAAAATTTATTCCCCCTGGGGGTTATCTCGGGAATATTATCCCTGTATCTAAAGAACATTACCCCTTGATCCCCTCAGAATATTTTTCCCTGTGATATCTCAGAATATTATCCCTGTGATTTTCCCGAACTTTTACCCCTGTGATATTAGAACATTATCCCTGTGTTATCTAAAATTATTACCCCTGTGATATTCAGAATTTTACCCCTGATTTTCTCGGGAAATTTTTTATCCCTAATATTCGGGAATATTTTTTCCTTTTGATAGCTAAAGAATATTACCCCTGTTATCTCTGAATATTATCCCGGGTTTTATCTCTGAATATTTTTTCCTTTGATATCGCAAAATTTATTTTCCCTGTGTTTACCTCAGAATATTATCCCTGTGATATTCAAAATTTTTGTCCCTGTGCTCCTCAGAATTTTTTCCCTTGATTTCTCATAATTTTTATCCTGTGATATCTCAAATATTTTTCCCTGATATCTTGAATATTATCCCTGTGATATCTAAAATTTATTACCCTTTATATCTCTGAATATTACCCCTTTTGTTTCAGAATTTGTCCCGTTATCTCGGGAATATTTTTCCCTGATATCTCAAAATATTTTTCCCTGTTTTTTACATCAGAATATTATCCCTGTAATTATTTTCAAAATTATTACCCCTGATATTCAGAATATTACCCCTGTGATATCTAGAATATTATCCCTGGGGAATCTCAGAATACCCCCCTGTTATTAAAAATTTTTATCCCTGTGATATTCAGAAAAATTATCCCTGATATTCGGGAATTTATTATCCCTGTGAATTTTCAAATTTTTCCTGTGCTATCTCAAAATTTATTACCCTTTTTTTATCTAAAAATTATTATCCCTGTGATACTCAGAATTTTAAATCCCTTGATATCTCAGAAATTTTACCCCTGTTATTTAAATATTACCCCTGTGATTCCAAATATTTATCCTGATATCTCAAAAATATTTATCCCTGTGATTTTCAAAATTTACCCCTGATATCTCTGAATATTATCCTGTAAAAATCTAAAAAAATATTTTTCCCTGTGCTATTCAAAATATTACCCCTGTAAAACCTCAGAATATTACCCTTGGGGATATCTCAAAAATATTACCCCTGTGATATCTCAGAATATTTTCCCCCTGATATCTGGGGAATATTATCCCTGGTTTTTCCCCAGAATTTTCCCCCTGTGATATCACAGAATATTATCCCTGTGATACTTTCAAATATTTCCTGTGATATCTCAGAAAAATTACCCCTGGGGAAACCTCAGAAGTTTCCCCCAGATCCCTCAGAAAAAATTTTTCCTGAAAACTCTGAAAAAAAAAAATTTTACCCCTGAAAAACCCTCAAAATTATTATCCTGTGAAACCTCAGAAAATTACCCCTAAATACCCTTTTGGAATTTTTCCCTCCCTGTGAAACCCCCAAAAATTTTTCCCCTGATACCTCAAAAACATTATCCTTGTTATCTTAAATTATTATCCCTGTAAAAAACCTCAGAATATTATCCCCGATACCTAAAAATTTTACCCCCTAAATATCTCATAAAAAATATCCCGGTGTTAATTCTCAGAAATTTTTCCCTTTTGATATCTCAGAATATTTTCCCTGATATCCCCAGAATATTTTCCTTTTGATATCTCTGAATATTATCCCTGATACCCAAGTTTAAATTATCCCTGGGATATTCAAATATTTTCCTTTGATACTCAAAATATTACCCCTTTTGTGATATTTTCGGGAATTTTTTCCCCTGATACCTCAGAATATTACCCCTGTAAAATTTTCCGGAATATTACCCCTTTGATATTAGGAATTTTATCCCTTTGATTTCCCCAGAATTTACCCCTGTGATATTTCAAAATATTTTCCCTATATCTCAGAATATTATCCTTTGTTATCTCAAAAATATTACCCCTGATATCTCAGAATATTACCCCTTTGTGATATCTCAAAATATTATCCTGGACCCTCAAAATTTTTTTCCCTGATATCTAGAATATTTCCCGTGTTACCCAGAATATTACCCTGTGATATCTCAGAAATTTTTTCCCTAATATTCAGAATTTACCCCTGATATTTCTGAAATTTTTACCCCTTTAATATTTTTGAATTTTTTTCCCTTTTGATAGCTCGAATTTTTCCCCCTGAAAATCTTAAAATTTTTTTCCTGTGATATCTCTAAATTTTTAATTCCTTTGATATCGCGGGTTTTTTTTTCCCCTGGGGATCCCCTCAGAATTTTATCCCTTTTGTTTATCTCAGTTTTTTTCCCCCTGATATTTTCCAAAATTATTATCCTGTGATTTCTCAGAATATTTTCCCGGGATTTTCTCAGAATATTACCCCGTGATATTCAAAATTTTTTTTCCCCTGATATCCCCGAATATTACCCCTGATATCTCAGAATTTTATCCCTGTGATACCCCGAATATTCCCCCTGTGAAAATCTCAGAATATTTTTTCCCTGATATCTCAGAAATATTACCCCTGGATATCTCAAAAATTTTTTATCCCTGTGATATCTCAGAATAAATACCCCTGATATTCAGAATATTATCCCTGGGATATTCGAAATTACCCCGGGGAAACATCTCAAAATATTGCCCCTGTCCCTATCTCAGAATTTTAAACCCCTGATTTTCTCAAAATTTTTAACCCCTGTGTATCTCAGAAAAATTAAACCCTGATATCTCGGGAATATTACCCCTTTTGATATCTCAAAATATTTTTCCCTTGTGATATCTCAGAATATTACCCCTGTGTTTTCTCGAATATTTTCCCCTGATATCTCGGGAATATTATCCCTTTTGAATTCAGAATATTACCCTGTGATATCACAAAATTTATTTTTCCCTGGGGATACATCAGAATTTTTCCCTGTGTTATCCAGAAAAATTACCCCTGTGATTTTCTCGGGAATTTACCCCTGTTTTTCTCAGAATATTACCCCTGTTTACCTAGCCCCATTACCCCTGATATCTCTGAATATTACCCCTGTAAAAACCCCTCAGAATATTTTTCCCTGATACCTCGAAAATTATCCTAAAGATCTTGAATTTTATCCCTGGGGGAAACCCCGGGGGAATATTTATCCCTGTACCTCAGAAACTTTATCCCTGATATTTTCGAATTTATCCCTGGGGAAACCTCAGAATATTATCCCTGAAAACCCCCAAAAAAATTACCCCTGATATTCAGAATTTTACCCCTTAAAATCTCAAAATAATATCCCTGTGATATTAAAATTTATTATCCCTTTGATTCTCAGAATATTTCCTTTTGGGGATATTTTCTGAATTTATCCCTATATCTCAGAATATTTTTCCCTTTTTGATATCTAGAAAAATTACCCTTGTGATATCTCGGAAATTTTTTCCCTGTGATATCTCAAATTTATTTTCCCCGGGATATCTCGGGAATATACCCCTGGATATCTCAAAATTATTTTTCCTGTGATATTCAGAATATTATCCCGTGATATCACAAAATATTATCCCTGTGATACATCAAAATTATTATCCCTGTAAATATATCAAAAATATTACCCCTGTGTTATCTCGGGAATATTATCCTGATATCTCTGAATATTATCCCTGTGAAACCTCAGAATATTATCCCTGATACCTCAGAACATTATCCCTGATATCTCTGAATATTATCCCTGTGAAACCTCAGAATATTACCCCTGTGATATCTCAGAATTTTATCCCCTGTGTATTCAAAATTTTTTATCCCTGTGATATCTCAGAATTTTTACCCCTGTGATATCTCAAAATTTATTATCCCTGGGGAATATCTCGAATTTTTTTCCCTGGTATCTCCGAATATTATCCCTGATATCTGGGAATATTATTGTGTTATCTCAAAAATTAATTACCCCCTGTGATATTCGGAATTTTACCCTGTGATATCTCAAAATTTTTATCCCTAATATTTTAAAGAATTTTTTAAACCCCCCCCCCCTTTTTGGGGATATCTCTAAATTTATTACCCCTAATATTCAGAATATTTTTCCCTTTTGATAGCTCAGAAATATTATCCCTATTTTCTTGAATATTATCCCTTGATATCTCTAAAATATTATTCCTTTGATATCGCAGAAATTATCCCTGTGATCCCTTTCAGAATATTATCCCTGGGGATTTTCCAGTATATTATCCTGATTTCTCAAAATATTATCCCTGTAAATAATTTTAGAAATATTATTCCCTGTGTTTATCTCAGAATATTGTCCCTGTTGTCCCTCAGAATATTATCCCTGTGATATTCAGAATATTTTTCCCTGTGAAATTCAAAAATATTACCCCTGTATCTCAGAAAAATTATCCCTGTAAATATCTCAGAATATTACCCTTTGTGATATTCAGAATATTTTTTCCCTGGGGAATTATCTCAAAATTACTATCCCTGATTCTCAGATTATTTTTCCTGTGATATTCAAAAATATTACCCCTTTTATCTCTAAATTTATTTTCCCTGTGACATCTCGAATTTTGTCCCTGTGCTATTTTCAAAAATATTATCCGGGTTTTTTGGAATATTATCTGATATCTCAGAATATTATCCCTGTGATATCTCAAAAATTTTATCCCTGATATCTCGAATTTTTCCCCTGTGATATCTAAGAATTTTATCCTTGTGATATTTCGGGGAATTTCCCTTTGATATTTTCAGAATATTACCCCTGATATCTCAGAATATTATCCCTTGAATCTCAGAATATTACCCTTGTGATTTCTCAGAATATTATCCCTGTGATTTTCCAGAATCTTTCCCCTGATTTCTCAGAATATTATCCCTGTGATATCTCAGAATATTACCCCTGTGATTACAAAATTATTACCCCCTGTGATACCCACAGAATATTACCCCCGTGATATCCAAAATTTTTTTATCCCTGTGATATTTTCAGAATATTATCCCTGTGATATTTTCAGAATTTTTCCCCTTGTGTTTATTCGGGATTTTATCCCTGTGATTTTTTGAAAAATTATCCCTGATATTTTCTGAATTTTTCCCTGTGAACTAGAATTTGCCCCTGATTCTGTTTATTATCCCTGATATCTCAGATTATACCCTGTGATATCTCGATTTTTTCCCCTGTGATACTTCAAAAATATTACCCCTGGGGATATCTAGTTTTACCCTGATTTCTCATAATATTATCCCTGTGATATCAAAAAATTTTAATTTTTCCCTGTGATATCTCAGATTATTTCCCTGTGATATCTCAGAATATTACCCCCTGGGAAATATCTCAGAATTTTTCCCTTTTGTGATTTTCCGAATTTTTTCCCCTGTGAATTTTCTCGGGAAATTTCCCTTTGAAAATCTCAGAATATTATCCCTGTGAAAATCTCAGAATTTTTATCCGGGTGTTATTCAGAATATTCCCCCTGTTTATCTCAAAATTTTTCCCCCTGGGGAAAATCCAGTTTATGCCCTCTGCTATTTTCAGAAATTATCCCTGATTCTTGAATATTACCCCTGTGTTTATTTTCAGAATTTTTTTCCCTGATTTCTGGGAATTTTATCCTGATATTCAAAATTTTTACCTTGTGTTATCTCAAAATTACTTTCCCTGTATTCTCAGTTTACTATCCCTGAATATCAAGAATTTTTTTCCCGTGTTATTCAGAATATTATCCCTGTGATATTTTCAGAATATTATCCCGTGATACATCAGAATATTATCCCTGTGTTTTCCTCAGAATTTTACCCCTGTGAATCTCAGAATTTTATAATAATAAAAATTTAATAATAAATTTTTATTTCTATAGGCCAACATTTCCGCAGCACTTTACAAATTAAAGGGAAAAACATACGTAAAATTACCACTTAAAAAGTACTTACAAACGAGACAAAGGTTTTGAGGGCCCTGCTCGGGAGAGCTTAAAATCTTTGGGTGTTATGGGTGAAAACTTCGGAAAAGAAGTGCCGTTTACAAGGCCCGGCCCATGTTTCTTAAAATGGGGGTTTGGTTTCATGAAAAATAGATGAAACCGGGCCACCCAGACTGTACTTTCTAATAAAGAAAAGTGCCTTTTGAGTCCCCAAAGTGCAGGGGGGGGGAACAGATGTGTGTGATGCAGTTAGGGATTTTGGGGGGCCCAAAGACTGGGAAGATGTATTTTCAGGGCCTCTTAAAATGTGGGGGTTGTGAATGTGCCTGATCGGCCCCCGGGTAGCTTTTTCCAGAGAATTGGTGCCGCCCCGTGTGAAATTTTTGTAGGGGGAAAGGGAGGGTTTTTTTTTTGGGGTGATTGAGGGGAAATTTTGTTGATTTCATCGCAGAGCGGGAGAGAGGGGGAGGGCGGTAGAAGAGACCGGGAGGAGATGTAGGGGGGGAGAGCGCTGTGGAGAGCTTTATGGGGGAGAGTGCTGAAGGGTTTTTAAAATGTACCCTGGGAAATGGATGGGCAAACCGTGCAGTGCTGAAAACAGGGTTAGAGGCAAACAGTATAGCGGCGGAGAGAAAGACAAGGGCCGGCTTTCTGCATTCTGGACAGATTGGGGAGGGGAGAAATTTGCAGAGGGGGGATGGTATGCAAGGAGTTGCAGTAGTCAAGACGAGAAAGAAAAAGGCAGTAATGAGAGTTTGAGCGTTTTTACAGTGAGAAAAGGACGGATTTTGGAGAAAATTTTTTTGGGTGCAAGGGGGGCAGGAGCGGGCAAGGGATTGAATATAGGGGTGGAAAAGGGCGATAGAAAACCAATTTAAAAAACCCAGGAAAAGGGGCCCGTGCCTAGGAGAATTTGGGGGGAAACCCCAAAAACAGAAAAGAAATAGCAGGGGGGGGGGGTTTGGGTTGTAGATTTGGGGGAAAGACAAAAAAGTCAGTCTTATTTAGGGGGTTTTGTTTCAGTGGAGAGAGGACATATGTCAGAGACAGCGGAAAAGACCCGTCATGGTGTTTTGGGAGCAAGGCTGGAGTGTTTTCCGGGGGGAGGTGTATAATTGGGGTTTTCATTTGGATTTGAGGAAAGGAATGGAAGCCAAATTTTCCCGGGTGGTTTGTCCAAAAAGGGGGGTTTTTGTAAATGAAAAAAGGAGAGGACCCCCCAAAAACTGTCCCCGAGGAAACCCCCAAAAGCCAAAAGGAAGAGGGAGGAGGTGGAACCGAAAACGGGGACAATGAAGGGGCGGTCAGAGAGGTAGGACGAGAAAAAAAAACCAAAGAAAAAAGGGGAGCGGTGTCCCGGAGGCAATGGGCTGGCAAGGTGAGGGGGAAATTTGGGGATTCCCCCAGTGTCAAAAGCTGCGAGAGAAACCAAGAGAAGCAACAATGAGTAGGGTTTCCCCGAGATTTTTTCTGTTAGGAGGTCATTTGGACTTTAATAAGGCAGTTTCCGTGGAGTTTTAGGGTGCGGGGAAAAAAGATTGCAGGGGGGTCAAAAAGAGAGTTAGAGGAGATTGCGGATTTGGGGGAGTTTGACCAAGCCCTTCCAGGAGTTTAGAGAGAAAGGGGAGGTTAGGGGAAATGGTCGGTAGTTTTTGACAGGACGGGGGGCCAGAGAGGGTTTTTTAGTAAAGGGGTTTTTGATGGCGTGTTTGAAGGAAAATGGAAAAATCCCAGTGGAGAGAGAGAGGTTTCAGATTGCAGGTTTGGTGAGAAGGACAGGGTGGAGAAAAAAGATGGACGAGGGGGATGGAAAAGGGGGCATAGAGCAGGTGGGGGGCCCAGCAGAAGGAGAAGCCTGGAAAACTTCTTCCCCTGTCGTGGGGTTTTAAAGGGTGCGAGTAGATTAAAGGGCGTGCGGGGAGGGGCGGTTGGGGATTATTTGGGGGGCTGAGATATGTTTAGCCGGATATTTTCAATTTTGGGCTTTGAAGTGAGTGGCCAGGTCTTCAGCACAGAGGGGCAGTGACTGGAGCCTGTGCTTTAGGCCTTAGGAGGGGAGTGGGGAAAGGGGTCAAAGAGGCGTTTTTGGGGTTTTTATGTAGTTGGGGGAGGGTGAGGGGGTGAAAAAAATTTTTTTTTGGCGCAGGGAAGGGCGTGTGATAAGTCCTGAGGATGAATTTGTTTGTGGAGGAAAATCTGAGGTAGCTTTGACTTTTCCACAAACCGGGTCAGCACACCCGGAACATCGTGGAGAAAAAAGGTCTGGGTTTTTGCCAAAGGGTGGGGGGTTTTGACTTGGTGGTGCGGTGTGTGATGGTGCCAAAATGTCCCAGGGTGGTTGCGAGAGTTTTAATTTTTAACGTTTGACAGCCTTGGTCTGGAAAAGGAGAGGGGGGGATTGGGGGCAGTGAGGACTGTATGGGGTCTGGAGTTTCTGAGTATTAAAGGAGCGGGGTATTTCTGTTTTGGTTGGGTGGGGGGTTTTTTCCCGAGAAGGTGGGGAATTAGCGGGTAATGAAGGAGATAAGATTGTGGGGGCAGAGAGGGGCATAAGGAGAATTAGTGAAATTAGAAAAATTTAGGAAAAAATGACAGAAGACCAAAATCCAGAGGTTCCCCCCCCCTTTTGGGTTGGGGAGCCCGTAAAATGCAAGAGGCCATGAGAGGGGTTAATGAAAGAAACCCTTTAGGCAGAAGGGAATTTTGGGGGCATCAATGGGGGTGGGTTTAAAACACCCGATGAGGTGGGCCCTTTCCCGAAGAGAGGAAGTGTGGGAGGCCGGCGGCCCAAAAAAAATCCCGAAACTTTTGGGGGGGAGAGCGGGGGGTTGTTGGGCAACTGCGACTCTGATGGAAAAATTTGGGTAAAGAGTCTGAGGGTGGGGGAAACCCCAAAAGGGGGGGAAAGTGGGGGAAAGGGGGGCAGGAGGAAGGACCTGATAAAATGCATGTGGGAGAGAGAAGTTTTTAAAACCGACTCCTCCACCCGGCCCGGTTTTTCAGGTTGGGGGTTTTTGGGTGAAGTGTAGCCCACCATAGGTGAGAGCAGCAAGGGAAGCGGTTTTCAGATTGTGGGGCCATGTTTTGTGAGGGCTTTTTAGGTTAAGGGGTTGGAGGGGAAAAAGGTCATGAACAGCAGTGAGTTTGTTGCAGAGGATTTGGGGGGGTTCCCTAGAGACATTAAAAGGGGGAGAAAAAGGCGTTTCAAACGAATGGCCCAAACAGGTTTTGCAGGGTTTCTATGGGGGGGGGGCTGAGGGGGGGAAAGGGGGAAAGGGGCAGGGAGAGGAAGGGGGGCCCGGGGGGTTTGGGGGAGATGTCCCCTTTCAGCGAGAAACAGGAGGAAAGAAAAAAGACAGCTGGATTTTGGGCAGTGATGGGAATTTTTGAGCGGGTTTGTGCAGTAATATGTGAGCTGGAGGTTTGGGGTGGGTTGAAAGGGAAAAAAGCGTGTGGGTTTAGTACATAGGTTTAGGGAAGGAGAGAGGAGCTTTTGTGGATTTAAAATTGTTTTGAGGGGAAGAAAGGGTGGTAAGATTGGAGGCAGATGGCTGCAAGGTAGTTTTTTTTTAGAAGCGGGGAAATAAGGGGGTATGCCTTTTGAAGTGTAGCAACGTACAAAAAGGGGGAGTGTCCTTCTCCCTTTTTGCCCCCCTTAGGCTTAAAATTTAGGGATAATTCCCGGGGTATTGCCACTTCTAAAAAGCCCCCTTAGAAAAATTTGGCAATTTTTGAAAAAATTTTGGGCCCCCCCGGGGCCTCGGTCCACCCGACCCAGCTCTGCAACTTATATCAACTTTTATCCCCGATATCTCTGAATATTATCCCTGTGAAACCTCAGAAATTAAACCCCGAAAAAATTTAGAATATTATCCTGAAAAATTTTCTGAAAAATTTTCCCTGAAACCTCAGGAAAAATTATCCCCGATACCTCAGAATATTATCCCCGATATCTCGAAAAATTATCCCTGTGATATCTCAGAATATTATCCCCGATTTTCTCAGAATATTATCCCCGTGATATCTTTAGAATTTTATCCTGTTTATATTCAGAATATTATCCCCGGGGATATTCAGAAAAATTAAACCCCGTGATTCTTTAGAATAGTATCCCTGTGATATCTCAGAATAGTTTTCCTGATAAACTCTGGGTTTTTTTCCCTTTTGAAACCTCAGAAAATTATCCCCGATTTTCTCCTAATAATTTTTCCTTGTGTATCTCAGAATATTTCCCTGATATTTAAATATTATCCCTTTTGGAAAATCTCAGAATATTTTCCCTTGGGTATTCGAATATTATCCCCGTGATTCTCAGGGTATTATCCCGGGGATATCTCAGAATTTATTCCCCCTGGGTATTTTCAGAATACTTTCCCCGATATCTCAGAATTTATCCCTTTTGATATCTCGAATATTATCCCTGTGATATCTCAGATTATTATCCTGTGATATTCAGA
>JAODAL010065380.1:0-18259 GCA_025379985.1 Phyllomedusa bahiana | reverse complement strand
CCCGGGCTTTTTTTTTGGGGTTGTTTAAAAAGGGGCGGGGGGTTTAAAGGGGGAAAAAGATCATTTTCCCTATAAGGGCGGCAAAAAAAAAAAATATTAGTTAGTCCCTTAGAAAGGGCAACCCCTCCTGAAACGGCGTCCCCCACCTATTTATGGGAAATCATGGGGTAAAAACAAGGATAAAGGGGTGCGGAAAAAGAGGCCTTTTGGGTCCCACCCAAAAGAGGGAGGAAACTTTGAGGTATAAAATCTTTTTGGTTTTGTCCCTTTACAAATTTTTGGAAAACAAAAGCAGGCAAATTGTTTGGAAAATTTTGGCCAAAGGGAGAAAGGGGGGCTACAAATATCAGGGGGCTAAAAAATCTGGGGGGGGGAAAGGGGGAATTGGTTGGGGGTTCCCAAAAGTAATGGCATTTTGCGTGACTATTATCGGGGCCTTTGAAACAAAACAATTGATTTTGCCCTTTTCAAAAGGGAAAAAGGACTTCCTAAACCCAGTTCCTATCCCAAAATCTTTTCACAACAGGTTTAGAAAATTTCAACTGGGGGGGGAAAGGAAAATTTGGCCCAAAAGGTAATTTAAAAAATTTACCACTAAAAAAAGCCCCCGGGCCTGATGGACAACCAGGAAAAGTTTTAAAAAAGTGTTTAAAGGGAAAACGTTTTGTAAAAGGCCCTTGGGGGCCCCAAGTTTTTGGGGACAAAATCAAAAAGGAAGCGATGTAAGTCTGGTGACACAGCTTATATAAAGGTTCTAACAAAAAAAGGGAAAGGATTAGGGCCCGCCCCTGCATCAAAATGGGCCCCTTTCCCCCTTGATCAATCAGGAGGTTCAAGACTTCTAAAAAGGGCCCTTGGGGAAAACAAAATTGGGGGTTTTTTGGGCAAAGGGATCATGGGGGGAAAATCAAATGGGCTTTTTTTGGGGCGTTTCAGGGATCAAGAATATTGGGACTGGTTCTCCGTGCGGGAAAGTCGGTGGAAGAATGAAAATTTGGGGGTCCCCCGTTTTCCCGGGGTTTTGTTACGACCCGGGGACCGGGAAAAAAAAAGGGTTCGACCAACTTTTAATTTAAAATTGGCGGGGTTTGGGGTTCTTGGATAAAAAAGGGAATAAAAGGGGGGTATTTTCAATTTTTATCTAGAAGAAATAGAGCTCCCCAACAAAGGTCCCCACCCCCGTTTTCGTCTCCCCAATTCAGCTAAAAAAAAGGAACGAAGGGGAACCCCTTTATCGCCTTGTTTTAAAATTTTGCATTGGAGCTTTGGTATCCACCGTTTAGATCCACAATATACCAGGGATAAAGGGTAGGGAAAAATGAAAAAAAATTTAGTATGCTTTGCGGAAGACCTGTACTATTTTTGAGACCCGAACGTCGGTGTAAAGATTTTGAGTCAGGGAAAGAATTTGGGACGTTTTTTTGGCTTTCGATTTAATGGGGGGAAAAGCCAACTGCTACAACGGGTAAAGGGCCGAGGTCTTGCACAAAGTTATGGGGGGTAGAAGTAGTAAATCAATATCACCTATTTAGGGTTTAAAAATAGGTTTTAAAAAATCAGCTATGATTTAAAATTTTAACTAATCCCCCTATTTGCAAAAATAAGTGGGGAGTTAGATGGTGGATGGATTCCCTTCCCCCAATAATGGGCCGAATTCCCAGCTTATTAAGATGATAATTTTTGCCAGGTTATCTACCCAAATTAAAAATATTCCTATTTATAAAGCCAAAGTAAAGTTCTTGAGTTCTTTGTCCGATTTTTTGGGCGGTAAACGCCAGAGTGGATACAAAAAAATTGACAGTAGGGCGAGCTGGTGGGGCACAGTGAAAAATATAGATGTAAAATCTGTTGCGATGTGGCGCCACTTAAGACTGGCTTTTGCTAAAACCCAAATTCTAAAATGTAGGTCGGAATTCAGTTGGCAGCCCCCTGGTCTTTGGGGGGCTTTGCCCCATTTTCCCATATAGAAATATCCCCAGGAGGTAAAGGAAGTTCACCTAAGGGGACCCCCTCCTACATGGTGACTGTCTAACTTCTCGTAGACCGAGCATATTTCACCCTTTTTTCCATTGTGGAAATCCCCCCTCATTTGAGCGGCATGAGATGCTCTTTTTCACAAATGGAGGGAAAGGGCATTCCTCCTGAGTATATAATGTCCGTAAGGAGGGTGAACCTATTTTCTTGGGAGCCATTAAACAAAAAAATTTGGGTCTGGGCCATAACAATATTCCAGATATACGGGTTAAAATTTCTGCAAGCCCAAAGGTATTAATTGGAGTGTTAGGTGAGACTGAAGGTTTTATGGATCTTTGGAAGAAGACGGTCGAGGACGCTTTTTGTCTGGATATAAAAATCCTTCACAGGTAGAAAAATTAGGAATAACCCAATTTATGTTTAAATTTTGGGGAAAAACTACGTTTCCAGTGAGATTCTCTAGAAAGATCTGAAAGGATAGCATTGTAAAACAGGCCACGAAAAATGTGAAATGGGGGGGGTTGATGTTTAGAATCGTTAAGCATTTATGCGTTAAAACCCCCCGTTTTTGGCCCAATCCAAATGGACAAAATGTCCTGTGTCATTTGGAAAAAGGCGGACTTGTTCCCTTTGCCTTTGGTTTGCCAGAATAGAGCTACATGGAAAAATGTGGTGATTTGGTGAAGAACATCGGGAAAGATTGACATTATGAAACTCCAGTCTCTTTTTTCCTTTTTTGTAAGGGAAATCGGGGGAAAGGGGATGCAAAAGAGTTTTTGGGACTTAAATAAATGGATACTGCCCGCTTTTAGCAGTAAAACAATGTTTCCTAGACATGAATAATCGTCGATCCAGATATGTCAGAGGCCCTAGGTCCCTCGAGGCATGTTCTTTAGGGAAAACGTCTGGCACAGAAAGGATAAGGACAGGTGCCAAAAGAAATTTTTTCAGGAAAGGAAAGCCCTATAACTAGCACCTTAGTCTTCGGATAAGGGAGTTGTTGGAGCCCCTTTAAACACGGAGTTTTTTTTCTTGGGGGAGCTTAAAGGGTAACTGGAAGGGGAGATCGATATTGGGGAAAAGGAGTATAGCTGGGGTAGTTGTTCTAGGGTGGGTGACGGGAGGGTGATTAAGGGAGAAAATACGAAAAACCCAGAAGCAGGGATCTAATTGGATATTTCCAGTGAATGTTTTTCATCTCTCACTATGATTGTATAATACTTTTGTAAAAGTGTTGTTGATATGTTTTGACCTTGACAACGGGTGAATTTGGAAAAGGGATTTCCCAAAATTTTTTATGGTTTAACTTAAACTGCTTCTGTGAAATAAAATATAAAAAAAAAAAAAAAAAAAAGAATATATTGTTTGGATCCCTTTAAGACACCTTGGTTTAATCATATAATAAATAACTTTCTTAGTGCTGCAAAAGGTTATAAAAACAATATCTGTTTATGTATTCTTATCGCTAGTTTTTTTGGTGAAGGGGTTTCCCCACCAGGGTCTTCATCTCCTGGTCTCTTATTTATTGTTTTTTTATTTTTTCAAGTTCGGTATCCATTTGCCCGGGGTTTTCGACATGATTTTTATCCAATGGTGGGGTTTTCCGGTGTAAGCGTCCCCTCAAAGACTGGCCATCAAGGGAAAAGATTTATGGAAAATGTAAACCAATTAGAGTCTGTTAACTTTTGGGTTTGCAGGCACTTGTTTTTAAATGAGATATAACGGACACACAGTTGTGAAAATAAGAAGCCCTCTTGGGGCTGGGGACGCCGTGTAGGTCCCCGTGGATCCTTGTTCTCACCGCGTTGGCTTCTCCACGGACAGAGGATTAAGAAATTGAAAAACCCGGGAGGTTAAGTATGGGATGAGTTTTTTAAGACCCACGTGGGAGCTAATGGTCCTGGGGGCAGGATAGATTAGGTGCTTTCGTGTGCAGTGTAAATAATGCATATTGTTAACCCATAGACTTCCAAAAGGCAATGGGTTTGTGGTGGGGGATGGGTTGCAGTGCTTTAATTATTGTACTCACTGTGAATAGTGTGAGTGCTTTTTCCTTAAAGCATTTCATTGTGGACCAATCATAGTCAGGTTCAGGAGCTTTAGGTGGAGATGGGTGTTTACTTAACCTTTTTTACTTTTGTGTAAATGTGTACTTAACCTTTTTTAATTTTTATCATGCAAAAAATATACCAAATCAACTTCTTTCCTTTAGTTTTATGTAATCACTTAGTTCTTTATATAATAAAGTTTATAAAGCCTTTGGTGTTGCCTTTTTTTAAAGCAATACGGACCCCTTAAATAGTTGGCCCAAAACATTCAATCATGAAAAAATGGGATATATTTTATCAAATCCTACCCTTGGATCTCGACTGCTAGGTCTTTGCGGGTTCCTCCCCACCAGCAATCACTCCCGTGTCGAAAACTCCACTATCCAGCACTGTCCAGGCCCAATGATGGTAGGCGCAATCAAATAATGAACAAACCATACACAAAAAGTGAGCAAAGAATCCCACCTTTAGATAGACACCAGACATAGACATTACAAAAGACATTAGGAAACAAGACAGGGGATATGGGGGCAGAGGAGGGACGACGGGTAGGCCAAGGTAGGCGACCACCTAGGCCGCCTACCTCTGCCTATCCCTAAGGGGCGCAGGCAGGGCCCCGAACGTCGCCGGGCTCCAGGCCACTGCCATGGGCCTGAAGCGCCGGCCGCCTCGTCGACCGCTTCTTCGGAGCAGAGAGCGAGCGCTCCCTGCTCCGCAGACTGTTGGACCCGCTCACCGGAAGATCGCTGGATCCTACGGTAAGCCGCAGGGCCGACACAGCGGGGCTGCCGGCTCCTCATAGCGCTGAGGACCCGCCGCGGCTCCGTGCGGCTCAGCTGGGCAGCGTCGCGATGAAGTGATGTCATCGCGACGCTGCCTCTCATCTGGCGCACAGCGCGTCACAGGCCATGCGCCCGAGGAGCTGCCGGAGGAGCGTCCCGGCGCTGGAGGCGTGATGACATTATCACGTCTCCAGTGTCGGACTGAAGAGGAGCGCGCGGCCGGGACAGAAGAGGAGCGCGCGGCCGGGAAAGAAGAGGAGCGCGCGGCCAGGAAAGAAGAGGAGCGCGCGGCCGGGAAGAAAAGGACAGAAGAGGAGCGCGCGCCCGGGAAGCAGGTATGGTGAGTATTAATGTTGTTATTTTTAAGTGCCTGCTTGTGGCCCATATATACTGCCTGTGGCCCCTATAATGCCTGCCTGTGGGCTCCCTATATACTGCCTGTGGCCCCTATAATGCCTGCCTGTGGCCCCTATATACTGCCTGTGCCCCCTATATACTGCCTGTGGCCCCTATATACTGCCTGTGCTCCCTATATACTGCCTGCCTGTGGCCCCTATATACTGCCTGTGGCCCCTATAATGCCTGCCTGTGTGCCCCCTATAATGCCTGCCTGTGGCCCCTATATACTGCCTGTGGCCCCTATAATGCCTGCCTGTGTGCCCCCTATAATGCCTGCCTGTGGCCCCCCTATATACTGCCTGTGGCCCCTATAATGCCTGCCTGTAGCCCCCTATATACTGCATGTAGGCCCCTATAATGCCTGCCTGTGGGCCCCCTATATACTGCCTGTGGCCCCTATATACTGCCTGTGGCCCCTATAATGCCTGTCTGTGGCCCCTATATACTGCCTGTGGCCCCTATAATGCCTGCCTGTGGCCCCTATATACTGCCTGTGGCCCCTATAATGCCTGCCTGTGTGCCCCCTATATACTGCCTGTGGCCCCTATAATGCCTGCCTGTGTGCCCCCTATATACTGCCTGTGGCCCCTATAATGCCTGCCTGTGTGCCCCCTATATACTGCCTGTGGCCCCTATATACTGCCTGTGGCCCCTATAATGCCTGCCTGTGGCCCCTATAATGCCTGCCTGTGTGCCCCCTATATACTGCCTGTGGCCCCCCCTATATACTGCCTGTGGCCCCTATAATGCCTGCCTGTGGCCCCCTATATACTGCCTGTGGGCCCCTATAATGCCTGCCTGTGGGCCCCCTATATACTGCCGGTGGCCCCTATATGCCTGCCTGTGGCCCCTATAATGCCTGCCTGTGGCCCTTATATACTGCCTTTGGCATCTATATTGCCTGCCTGTGTGCCCCCTATATACTGCCTGTGGCACCTATAATGCCTGCCTGTGTGCCCCCTATATACTGCCTGTGCCCCCTATACTGCCTGCCTGTGGCCCCTATATTCCGGCCTGTGGCCCCTATAATGCCTGCCTGTGGCCCCCATACGCCTGCCTGTGGCCCTTATATGCCTGCTGGTGCCCCCATACGCCTGCCTGTGGCCCCATACGCCTGCCTGTGGCCCCTATAAGCCTGCCTGAGCCCCCATATGCCTGCCTGTGGCCCCTATACGCCTGCCTGTGGCCCCTATACGCCTGCCTGTGGCCCCCATACACCTGCCTGTGGCCCCCATTCGCCTGCCTGAGCCCCTATACGCCTGCCTGAGCCCCCCATATACCTGCCTGTGGCCCCTAGTTATATACCTGCCTGTGTGCCGCTATGTACCTGCCTGAGCCCCTATAGCTATATAACCTGCCTGAGTGTCCCTATATCTATATACCTGCCTGAGTGCCCCTATATCTATATACCTGCCTGAGTGCCCTTATATATACCTGCCTGAGTGACCCTATATCTATATACCTGCCTGAGTGACCCTATATCTATATACCTGCCTGAGAGTTACCCTATGTCTATATACCTGCCTGAGAGTGACCCTATGTCTATATACCTGCCTGAGAGTGACCCTATATCTATATACCTGCCTGAGAGTGACCCTATATCTATATACCTGCCTGAGAGTGACCATATATCTATATACCTGCCTGAGTGCCCCTATATTTATATACCTACCTGTCTAAGGGGACAATATACATATACCTGCCTGACTGAGAGGGCATATCTATATACCTGTCTAACTGAGGGGACATATATACCTGTCTAACTGAGGGGACTTATATACCTATAAGTAAGGAGTTGCTGGAAATGTGAGGATTATAAGATATTTGTGTCCCAATCTGCAGGGATGAGTATTGTCCGGGAGCAATCAGCGAGAAGGTGTGAACCGGATGGAGAAGAAAAGGAAAGGTGAACGATGCTGATCAGAAAAGACGTCTCCGGTGAGTCACTAAATGTAAATGCAGAGTAATCAGTTATATTTCTGCAGAGCACCTACATACAACTGGTATCTACCACTATATGGTCACTGTATGGCGGTGGTATATGTAATCAGAGCCTGTGTACAGCTGATAGTCACATGTGGGGGTTTGGTCAGAGTCTGGCAGGATTATTTGAGCCTTAAGTAGTAATAGTTTTGGGTCTTGGTTTTGTAGGAGTGTTTTTTAGTAACAGTCATTTGTCTGGTAGATTTGCACCATGTATCGGTGGATTATTTGGTGACTGTTATTTGTAATGTATTTCACTGTCATATGGAGGGGAGTGGTTTTGAAAAAGCTAATTTGTCATTGTGCAGTGACTGCTGGGGACATGGACAGGAGCTATGTGGAATATGCAGAAAATTAGTGACAGGACCTGGCGCAAGGGTGAGAGGAATTAGTGTGGGGGGGCGGCGGTTTTTTTGGGAGTGAGGGGGGGGGGGGGCGCCATTGGCTGTACTTGCCTAGGGCACCAAAATGCCTATTCCCGGCCCTGTATGGGGGGTTTCACAACCAGTCAGCTAGATCTGGCAAAGGTCATCCTGAAAGACCAGAGTTAGTTGAGTATCTATCCCTTAAGGTCCACAAACTCATAAACCTATCCATCTGAACGTTGAGGAGAGCTGTCATATATTCCATTCTACGGACATCCTGTACCCTATGAAGGAGATCCTGCCGAGAGGGAAGTAGAGGAAATCTCCAATTTCTGGAAATCAAACATCTAGCCGCCGTGAGGATATGAATCAATAATTGCCATCCTGCTTTACTCATGGGTTGAGGGAACAGATTCAGGAGAAATGGCCTAGAGTCCAAAGGAACCCACAAACCTACTACTTCTTGCAGCAGATATTGCACTTCCCTCCAAAAAGATTATATCTGTATACATTCCCAAAAAATATGAAAAAGGTGTGTCCCTCCCTCCCTACATCTCCAGCAATGGTCAGATACCGCTGGATCGAACTTATTGATCAAGGATGGTGTATGATACCAAAAAAGCAAAATTTTGTATTGGTTCTCTTAGTAGCTCGTGCATATGGAAATTTTGGACGCTCCCTTCCAGATAACCCTCCACTCTGGTTCAGATAAAGGGGTCCCTAAGTATCTATCCCATTTGGCCATATATTTATGCTTAGGGGGATTGTCTGGGTCAGGTATACAAAATATATGGTATATAGCATAGATAAGTCCCCTGGTAGACGTTCCCGCCTTACAAAGACGCTCAAATTCCGTTGGAATGTCTGTATGAAGTACCTGACGTAAAAAGTGACAAATATGTAGATAAGAATTATTACATCATTCTTATCTATGGTAATAACAGATTATAAGAATGGAGAGGGGAGGGGGCTCTGATGATGTCACATTACATCATTCTTACCTATGGTAGCAACAGGTTATATGACTGGGGAGGGGAGGGGGCTCTGGTGATATCACATTACATCATTCTTATCTAAGGTAATAACAGATTATAAGAGGGGAGGGGGCTCTGATATCACATTACATCATTCTTATCTATGATAATAACATGATACGACTGGAGAGGGGACGGGACTCTGATGTCACATTAGATCATTCTTATTTATGGTAATAACACATGATATGACTGGAGAGTGGAGGGGGCTCTGATGATGTCACATTACAATATTCTTATCTATGGTAATAACAGATGATATGACTGGAGAGGGGAGGGGGCTCTGATGATGTCACATTACATCATTCTTATCTATGGTAATAACAGATGATATGACTGGAGAGGGGAGGGGCTTTGATGATGTCACATTACATCATTCTTATGTATGGTAATAACAGGTGATATTACTGGAGAGGGGCGGGGCCCAGATGATGTCACATTACACCATTCTTATCTATGGTAATAACAGATGATATGACTGGAGAGGGGAGGGGCTCTGATTATGTCACATTACATCTTTCTTCTCTATGGGGGTAATAACATGATATGACTGGAGAGGGGGCCCTGAAAATGTTTGTAATGATATTTCTTGTAACATTTTTTATTCATAAACAGGATTACACATTAATGAAGAAGACCTCTGTCGATCACTTTCAGGACCCAGTATCTGAAGGATGGGGAAGAACCACGAACCCAATCACAAAGCCCTCATATTTTTCCCTGATACACAAGGAAATCAATGAACAGAAGTGTCATGATCATGCCTGACAGAACCTCAGCTTTGGGCTCTGTTCGCCGGCCGCGGCCGTTGCGACGGAAGCCCTGGTTTCTTACTTGATGTTTTGGAATTGTATTCACTAAGTGTGAACTGTGTTCTCCTCGCTCTTTGCTTGATTGACTCCTGGCCAACACCCTGGCCAGGAATCCTCCAGCACTCTTGGAGTTAATGAGTTTCTCCGTTTGATTGACAACCTTCTGTTCCTATCCAGCCCTGTGTTTCTTTCCACCTAGGACCTCACTCCTGCCTTCCTTGGTTCCCTATTTAAAGGTTCATTTCACCTTCATCATTGCCTGCTATAGAGGTCTTCTGCCTGTAGCTAGCTTTGCCTTTATTCTGTCCTTTCTGTTGCCTGACCCTGCTGCGCTACTGACCATTCTCTCTCCTAGTGATTTTGTACTGCTGCACCCGACCGTTATTGACCTTTGGCTTGGACCCCGGTTATCCTCTTTTGTTTCACGTCTCTGTACCGCGTTGCCCGTACTGTTGCCGACTTTGGACCGCCCGACTACGCTTATTGTTCTGTGTCCGTTTGTCCTGTCTGTGTCGCACTTATATCAGTGCAGCCATCAGTCTTCCGGTTGGGGCCGGCCTATTAAGGAGTCGGGTTCCCCAAAAGGCAGGGACAGGGGCTGGGATCAGAGTCAGGGCCCACTTGTCTGTGTCTGTGTCCCTGACCGTTCCCTGACATTATAGCAGGCCGTTACCCTAATCAACTCCCCCGGCGGTTTAATATGAGTACCGACTTGTCGGTCACCGACCGCCTGGAAGAGTTGACAACTCAGTTTCAGGGCATGGCGGGGCTTATTAACCAAATCTCGCAACGTCTGGATGCCATAGCTACCCCGGCACCCAGTCTTGCCGCCCCTTCTGTGTCCATACCTGCCCCTGTGTTTGTGAATCCTAGCGTCCGTTACAAATCCAAGATGCTTTTGCCGGATCGCTTTGATGGAAACCCAGACAGGTTCCGAACTTTCAGGGAATCCTGTCACCTGTTTTTCCGCTTCAATTTTTTTCCCACTGAAGCCGAAAAGGTAGCGGTTGTGGTGTCTCTCCTCTAGGGCCCACCTCAGGATTGGGTTTTAGCTATGCCCCCTGAAGCCCCAGAATGGAGTTCGATTGAAAGATTTTTTCAGGCTTTAGGCCATGTCTATGACAATCCCAATCGTGTGGCATGGGCAGAAACTCACCTGCTATCTATTCAGCAGGGCCGCCGCTCGGCTGAAGACTATTGTTCTGAGTTTCGCCAATGGTGTACCATGACCGGGTGGTCTGACCAACCCCTTAAAACCCTCTTCAGACAAGGTCTATCTGATGCGGTAAAGGATGCTATGGTCAGCCATCCAACCCCTGAGACATTAAATGACTTTATGACTCTAGCCGTGACTATTGACAGAAGACTAAGGGAGAGACGCAGGGAAAAACAAGGGGGGGTCGACTGTTCCGTTCAAGTAAAATTTTTCTGTAAAACCTCCTGTTGCCTTCTCTGAAAATTCTCCTCTTTTATCCTCATCACCCACTCCTGAGGAAGAACCCATGGTGTTGGGTTTTACATCTGCTGCCACCAGGAGGAGACATCGGCTGGAGAATGCTTTGTGCTTGTATTGCGGAAAACCTGACCATTTTCTGAGAGACTGTCCGACTAGACCCAAGTCATCTCAAGGAAACGGCGAATGCCTGAGGAGTTTCCAGGAATGTAACTCAGGTATACAGGTACCTCCTAACTCTGGTAATAAGTTTTTTTTGCCTGTAACCTTGGTCGCTAATTCTAAGAATTTTGCTTGTCAAGCTATGATTGACTCAGGCGCTGCTGCTAGTTTTATTAGTATGTCTGTTGTCCAGGCCTTGGGTTTGGAACTACTTCCATTGAATGCTCCCTTTTTGGTTTCAGGGGTAGATTCAACCTCCCTAATTGGGGGAAGAATCAAATTTCGGACTGCTGAGATCACCTTGAATGTTGGGAGTTCGCATACGGAAAAACTTTCGTTTTTTGTCATGGAGAAACTCGCTGCGGATATTATTCTTGGCTTGCCCTGGCTCCGCTGCCATAATCCTGTGTTTGACTGGAGAACCACTGAGCTGATCAAATGGGGTGACTCATGTGGTTCTCATTTGAAATCTGTTGATCCCTTGGTGTGTGCGGTAATCAATACTCACGATATTTCAGAATGTAAATCTGACGTCTTAGATAGAGATGTTGTGGATAATTTGCCCCCACACCAGCCTGATGATTGTACCATAGACCTTGCTCCGGGGGCAAAGCTTAACTTGTCTGCCCCGAAGCAGGAATCTATGCATTTGTTTATTAAGGAACCTGAATATTTTCGTTCTCCGGAAGTAGTGCTCTCGACTACCGATTCACAGAATTCTGCTCTGTCTAAGCTGTCTCCCTTTTGCTATGAGGATTCCCATCTCATGTACTCTGCCACTACAGGTTGTGAAACCAAAATAGATTCCACCGTTTATCGACTGTGCACAGTCTGGGCTAGGAGTCATAAGACTCTTAAAAACGCTCAACTAAAACAAATCAATAAAAATCGCCGACCCCACTGCACGGGTTTTCTGTCAGGCAGTTTTGCCGCCAGCGGTCCAGCGGCAAAACATTGAGCAAGCACCATCTTCCGTCCGGTTTTCGGACAGAATCTGTGCTTCTCAATGTGAAGGGGGAGAAAAGCCGTCCGTGGGGACGGGCGCAAAACAGGACAAATACCGGCCGGTTTGCCTATGCCGTGGGGATGCGCCCTAAATGACATGTATATGAGAAGTCTTATAATTTTATCTACTACCAATTTGTGTATGTTTGTGTGGATGTGATAGGTATTCTTGTAGCAATAACTGCCGCTAGTTCTTATTTTAAGGGGAGGCCTTAGCTTGAAAAAATCACACTAGGTCTTATTTTCTGGGGATGTCTTATTTTTGTGAAAACACGGTATATACTTCCTGTTCCCATGTATTTCTTGGCGCAAAAAATACACAAGTAAATTCATCGTTGTCTGTATGATGATGATTTTACACTGCACTCAGTGAGTGCGGTACGTGCACATTGTTTTGTGCACTTTTGGCTTGCATCTTGGCACAAAATAAGCACTGAAATATATCCCAAAATACAACGTGTGAACATTCCCTAGTCCTGCCAGTACCCTGCTTGGAGTGCATACTCCTTTCCCCGGTAATGGGAAGTATCTTTTTCCCCACCTGTTTTGGATAGTCAATCTTTAGCGAACAGCGGATGTCTGATCTTCCGCACATCCACCATTAGACTCCACATGAGCTGTGCAACTTCTCAAGTCATACACCTGCAATGAGAATTAATTTGCTCTTCCCACAAACTGTGCTTAGGTCTCTGCTTGAACATATCTTGGATTTGCACAGCTCACCCTGCCTGGAACTCCGGCTTTGCCCTGACACCGATGGAGGAGCTTCTTAAACCCACTTGAAAACTGTGGAGGGAGTGCTTGAAAGTTTACTTCTCCCTATTAGGGAGTATCAGTCCACCTTAGTAGAGTACGTACACCATCTGTGTTTGGGAGAAAGTCTATAATGAGCACTGCGGTCCTTGTCCTACCTAAATGTTTCATGGAGGTTACGTTCACCTTTTGGTAGCCAATGTGCTATTCCGGTCCTTTCTCCTTGCTGTGAATCAAGACCCCTCAACACTTGAAAACACTAGTTTTCTATTTTCTGCAAAGTCCCTGAGATACAAGGATAGTGGGCATACAGTGCATACTTGATAATAGGGTGGGATTATTAGGTGGTGTTGTCCACCCTGTAAGAACCTATATGACTGGGTGAAGGCTAACAGTCTTGCTCACTTTTGATACCACCGGTGACACACATGGGGACATGTATGAAAACTGTCTTGGTCTTAGACTTTTTTTGTCGCCCATAGTAACCAATCAGAGTGCCCCTTTCATTTTTTCAGAGCACTATATGAAATGATTGGGTGCTATGGGCAACAGAGAAAGTTTAAGACCTAGACAGGTTTCATACATGAGGCCAACAGTCTTTACTGCATTGCCCTTTAAATTACAAATGCTATACAACCCCTCACTGCTTCAACTTCCACTTTAAGTGACTGTAGTTTAACCCACTGAAGGATCTCACACCTTTTTTTTATGCACATAAACAGGATCAACAGTGTTAAAAGCATACTGGTCATTAAAGGGGTTGTCTCACTACAGGATTGCTTCTTTTTATTTTAAAGTCGTCTCAAAAATAAATCACTTTGCAATATGTGTCTATGGACAGTGTCCTACCTATTCCTAGATATCCCCTCTTGTATGGGCTGCATCAGCTCCTCAGGTCACTATAGCTACAGACCTGTTTCCTCTCTCCTGATCGGCTGCCTGCGCTAGTCGCTATGGTTGCAGGCTATCCTGTAGGTTATAAGCTATCCTGAAGAGATGGGTTTTCAGGTTGCTTTTGAAGCTGGTGAAAGTGGAAGAGAGTCTGATGTGTTTGGGCAGTGAGTTCCAGATTACGGAGGAAGCACGAGAGAAGTCTTGGAGATGGTTGTGTGAGTTGCTGACAAGAGGACAGCAGAGAAGAAGGTCCTGTGAGGAGCAGATATTGCGAGAGGGGAGATATCTGGGAGATTAAGGCAGAGAGGTATGGAGGGGAGATATCTGGAGATTAAGGCAGAGATGTATTAATTCTCTGGGCAATGGGTAGCCAGTGAAGGGATTGGCAGAGGGGAGAGACAGGAGAGTATCGAGGAGAAAGATGTTTAAGGCAGCAGAGTTGAGGATGGTTTGAAGGGGAGCAAGAGTGCTAGACGGGAGGCCGCAGAGAAGGAAGTTGCAGTATTCTAGGCGGGAGATGACAAGGCCATGGACCAGCATTTTTGTAGTATCAGGGTTAAGGAATTTGGGAGATATATTTCAGGCTGAAGTGGCAGGCAGAGGTAAGGATTTGGATGTATGGTTTGAAGAACAAAGCGAAGTCAAGGGTTATCCCAAGGCAGACTTGCGTGAGTGGAGGGCCATTGACTGTGATAGAGAGATCGGGTATAGAGTGGGACGGTGGAAAGATGATAAATTCAGTTTTCTCTACATTAAAGGGGTTTTGCCACGATCTCATTTTATACCTCCTGCATGCAGCTCTTCAGCTCTGTGTGCTCAGAAGGGGGCGTGTGTTATTTGTTTGAATTGCATATCACGTGACTCAGCAGGATGACATCACCAGGCCTTACCTCTCTCTAGTCAAAGATAGGTCTGTTTGTGTATAGAGTTGTGAGTAGCTACACTGTAGCTCAGAGGTAAAATTTTTGCTTTACAGCACAAGGGTCCTTGGTTAAAATCCCTGCAGGAACTTAACCTGTGGATTTTATTTTTCTCTTTATCAATGCACAGACCTCATTGAGGTTTCTTTTTTTTATTTGTACTGTTTGACATTACTAACTAGTCCAAAGGACAGGAGTAGAATGACAGCACCCGGGATTTGAACACTCAGTAGCTACCCGAGAAGAGAGGTGATGTCTGAGCATGTTTGATTAGGAGTGAGGAGCTCTCAGCCTTGGTCATATCCCCTGGAGATCAGCTGTAAACAGTGGATCACTAAAGGAGCAGCTAAAAGAAAACCGATGCAGAATTTTTAATAGTGAGGAATGGTGAAATTGTTTATTATTTAATTTTCAAACTTCCCACGTCAATTTTACTTCCTGGCAAAACCCCTTTAAGTTTTAGGAGATGGGAGGAGGATATGATGAGAGACAGTCTGGGATCTGGGAGAATAAAGAGTTAAGGGCTGTTCACACGGCTTATTGCAGGGACGGATTTCAGCTGTATTGTGCGCCATACTGCGCTGCAGTACGGCTGGAATCGGTCCCAGCCATTACGGTAATCCACATAGAGAACTATGGATCCCGCCTCTCCTCCCCACTCGGCGAATAGGCCGGGCGGGGAGAAAGTGACATGTTCATTATTCTGGCAGGATATGCGCCGTGGATAATTAAAGTCTATGGGGCCGGCGGGCAGCGCCCCCGCCCCTTACTCAAGCTGTAATTACGGGCAAAATCCGTTCCGCAATTACGGCTTGAATAAGCCGTTTGAACCGGGCCTGTATGTCTGGGCTGGAGATGTAAAGTTGGGCGTCGTCAGCTACAGGTGGTATTGAAAGCCAAGTGATGCGATTAGATGACTCAGACCAAGAGTGTAGATAAAGAAGGGTAGGATACCCAGGACTGACCCCCGGGGGACACCAACGGAGATAGAGCGAGAGGCGGAGGTCGTGCGAAAGTGAGACACACTGAATGTCCGATTAGTGAGGTATGAGTCCGTGCTGCCAAGGGATGAGAAGATGTGTAGGAGGAGTGAATGGTTGACACTGTCAAAGAAAGAGGACAAGTCTAAGAGGAGAAGCACAGAGTAGTGACGTGAGGCTTTAGCAGTTACAAAGTCGTTGGTCTAATACATAAATCAGTGGCACACTAAAGACTAAGTAAAACCTCAAGTTATATAGGAATATAGGAAATGCTTTACAGCTGAGGAAAATATGAAAAACCTGGGACTCTTAGTTTACAGTATTTGATCAAAGATTGTATTAAGCTCACCTCCCAACACGTCAAAGGGGTTCCCAAGAGGCATGTGATCCCCCACTAAAACATGTTACCTTGCTAGGAGTCCATTCAGACTGCCACTTCCCCAGGAGTGATAGGATCCTATATTCCTATATAACTTGAGGTTTTACTTAGTCTTTAGTGTGCCACTGATTTATGTATTAGATGTATGTCATTGCCTTTCATGTGCACCTATGTTACGTTTTTAAAGTATATATTTTGATGTGCAAGCCTTTTACATTTTGAGTCTATTTGGGAGATGGCAATCTCATTGGCTTGCTGCACTCAGCCCCCTCTTTTAAATCCTGCAGGTTAATTCAATTGCAGGTTCCTATCACTCCTGGGGAAGTGGCAAATCTGAATGGACTCCTAGCAAGGTAACATGTTTTAGTGTAGGGACTCACCTGCTCTGGGAACCCCTTGACGTGTTGGGAGGTGACTTATACAATCTTTGATCAAATACTGTAAACTAAGAGTCCCCGGTTTTTCATATTTTCCTTAGCTGTAAAGCATTTCTATATTCCTACATAACTTGAGGGTTTACTTAGTCTTTAGTGTGCCCCTGATTTATGTATTAGATGTATGTCATTGCCTTTCGTGTTTCACCCATGCTTACGTTTTCAAAGTATATATTAGATGTGCACAGCCTTTTACATTTGTAGTCTTTTTGGGAGATGGCAATCTCATTGGCTTGCTGCACTCAGCCACCTCTTTTAAATCCCTGCAGGTTAATTCAATTGCAGGTTCCTATCACTCTGGGGAAGTGGCAGTATGAATGGACTCCTAGCAAGGTAACATGTTTTTTGTGTAGGGACTCACCTGCTCTGGGAACCCCTTGACGTGTTGGGAGGTGAGCTTAATACAATCTTTGATCAAATACTGTAAACTAAGAGTCCCAGGTTTTTCATATTTTCCTTAGCTGTAAAGCATTTCCTATATTCCTATATAACTTGAGGTTTTACTTAGTCTTTAGTGTGCCACTGATTTATGTATTAGATGTATGTCATTGCCTTTCAGTGTGCACCTATGCTTACGTTTTCAAAGTATATATTAGATGTGCACAGCCTTTTACATTTTGTAGTTTACAAAGTCGTTGGTGACCTTGGTTAGGGTGGTTTCTGTAGAGTGATGGAATCAGAAACCAGATTGGAGTGGGTCAAGAAGACAGGAATCGGGTACACGCACATTACAGATCTAGGGCAGAGCCCTGCATACACTGGGCCACAGAACCTGATTATGTGACTGCCTGACTCCTCCCCTCCATAGGTCCTGAAAGCACACAGCGGTCCCATGACTTCTCCCCTCCATGTGACATCATCACAGGTCCTGGCAGCACACAGCAGTCACATGACTCCTCCCCACCATGTGACATCATCACAGGTCCTGGCAGTGCAGAGCAGTCACATGACTCCTCCCCTCCATGTGACATCATCACAGTTCCTGGCAGTACACAGCAGTCACATGACTCCTCCCCTCCATGTGACATCATCACGGGTCCTGTAGAGCCAGCGCTGTGTTGCTCCCGAAGGGGCTAAGTTGTATTTTTGAGACATAGAACTTCTCTCCCCTTGTTTGGATGGGGGGATAGAAAGGAGCAGTGTTTCCCTCGTTCCCCATAGGACATAGATAACGTCTTTCCTTTATGCTCTGGTTGCCACGGTTACGCTGATAGAAGGATGTAGAGTGGTTTCTAATCATTGCTCCTCATTTATCAAAACTGAGTATAAACTGGTCTTTATTGCCCATAGCAACCAATCGGAGCTCAGCTTTCATTTGTGAAACTGCTGTGGAGAAATAAAAGCTGCGCTCTGATTGGTTGCTATGAGTTGTATGGTTGCTATGGGCAACAAAGACCAGTTTACACTTAGACAGTTTTGATAAATGAGGCAATTGCTGTTATGTTGTCGCCTTCCAAGAGTCAGATCATATTTTTTGTGTATTGATGTCTCCATGTGAGACGACAATGTTAATAGGAAACTTCAGGCTGCAGATAAAGCGTTGGTAACTCTTAGTACTTAAGTTTATTGAGTATGGGGCAATGGAAAATATCAATTCTACTTTTTTTTGGTATTTTCTGCTGTCTACAGTATAACCTTATTATACTGGTGGTTATTATTGGAGTGTCCCATTTTTTGTTATTTAGTTATAGTGTTTAAATACTTAAATATAAAACCAGTTTTTATTAAAAAAAAAAGTGTACATACAGTATCTCACAAAAGTAAGTACACCCCTCACATTTTTGTAAATATTGTATTATGTCTTTCCATAGGACAACACTGAAGATCTGACACTTTGATACAATGTAAACTAGTCAGCACTTGTAAAGTGTCAATTTGGGGG
>JAODAL010065379.1:0-18259 GCA_025379985.1 Phyllomedusa bahiana | reverse complement strand
GCGAAAGGAAAATAAGTATTTTTTGCACCTTTATTCACCTGTGGGACTAAAAAATTGCTTTTTTTAAGTTTTACGTGCAAGCTCTCAATAAACAAAGCTTAGTCCCAAAGTCAAAAAACACGAAACTGTTTATTTTTTCGTAAATACACGGTTTTTTTTTCACCTTAAATTTCACCGTGGTGATAAAAAATTTGCTGTTTTAGTTTTTCGGCAACTGCGAATGAACAAAGCTGAAAGGCGCCAAAAGTAAAAAAACACTATCTGAAATGTTTTGGGTATAAAATTTTTTTTGCACCTTTTAAATTCACCTGGGGTGACTAAAAAAATTGCTGTTTTAAGATTTACGTGCAAGCAGCGACAATGAACAAGCTGTAGTGCGACCAAAGTCAAAAACACAACGTAATCTGAAATTATATTCGGATAATAAAATTTATTTCGTTTGCACCTTTCAATTCGACCTCTGGATACTATAATACTGCCTCGTTTTCACCGATTTACGTGCAGCTGTCGTCAATGAACGAAAGCTGTAGTCGCCAAAGTCAAAAAACACGTATCTGTTATGTTTTTCGTATAATACATGATACTTATATTGGCACCTTTCAGTTCACCGTGCTGGTGACTATAAAATTTGCTGTATTTCAATTACGTGCAAGCGTGCGTCAATGAACAAAGCTGCGTAGTGCGCACAAAGTCAAAAAACACCGATATCTGTTATGTTTCGAATAATACACGGTAATTTTTTGGCACCTTTCAATTCACTTGTGGTGACTATAATACTTGCTGATTTTAAGAGTTACGTGCAAGCTGCGTCACATGAACAAAGCTTTTAGTGCGCCAAAGTCAAAAAACACGTTCTGTTATGTTTTCGTATAATACACGGGTTTTCTTTTTGGCAGACCTTTCAATTCACCATGTGACTATAAAAACTGCTCGTTTCAAGATTTACGTGCAAGCTGCGTCAAATAGAACAAAGCTGTAGTGCGGCCAAAAGTCAAAAACATACGCATCTGTTATGTCTCTTCGACATAATACACGGATATTTTTTGCACCTTTCAATTCACCTGAGGTGACTATAACATTGCTGATTTCAAGATTTAAGTGCAAGTGGATATATGAAGCAAAGGTGGAATGGCGTAAAATCAATCACTGAAACACCTATCATGAAATGAATACTGATAATAAAAGTGAGTCTTTTTTGCACTCTAACACAGAGACCACAGCAGTTACTAGAAAAAGATGTGTATCCTAATTTAAAGTCGGCTGGCCCAATATCCAGGAAAATATTTCATAACAAACAGTAAAAATAAAGAGAATTGCAAGTGCAATGTCTACAACTAAAGTCTTGGTGAACTTTATCACAGTTTCGCTTCTCTGTGTTCGCTCCCCCCCGCCGCCCCCGCTCTCCACCGTGACGTTACAGCGGTGAGATGCATCCTTTAAAATTCTCTACCAACTACATAAAATCTTCAAATCCTCTAATCTAACTAACATTGAAGGATCACAGCTAATAGTAGAGGTTTCAACTGTGCCAGAAATGGAATAGAGATTTCGCTGAGGGAGCTGTTTGGCCATATTTGGGCAGCAGAGCGCACGTCCTACCACTCCCACGTCCCACAAAAGCGCACAGCTGAGAGACACTGAGGCTGAACAGGAACACTGCTGTTCTAATATATATATATTGTAAAACGAGGTCCGAGGTTATTTTTTCACAGTCCAATCACACAACCATACACATCCAGTCATGACGTCCGCACACACATCTCACCCGCTCTATTCTGTATCTCATTTGCTGGCCGCCAAATGAAGGAAGGCGACCGAAAAACAGCGCGATTCGTTAATAGTATGATGCACAGATTTTAGCCTTAGATACTATCCGCATGATCTACAAAATTTTTCGATCACCATAAAAGCCTTACGCAGATTTCAAACTTTTGTCGATAATAAACAGCTCGAATCACTATTCCTCTGTGTAAGTAATGCCATTATGATTTCAGCATTGCAAACGGACCGTGTGTGCTGTTATTTCTGTGTCATCTCCTTCAAGTAAGGCTGTCCAAACTTAAGCCTTTGCCTTACCAACCAAATTGAACAGCACATTTTCCATCGGTAATCTGACACAAGAATGTGCACGTTCCAAGTATTTTGCATAGTTGTAGGTTTTGAAATCTGACCTCAGAAAATCTGTCTTGTGTAGACTAGTGCTCGGATTTTCTATTGAGGTCTATGGGGATGGCTAACCTTTGGTTTTCGAACTGAGAATCAATTCACCAGTCATTAAAACCGACTATAAATCCTTGCCCTTAAAGGGGTTATCTCACTACATTGATTCATCTTACCTCAGTCCATGTTTCTATGGGTTTAGAACTTTGAATTCCAGGGGTGTGTTTACTGACTGCAGTAGAAAGCTAGGTCAGATGCGAGTAGCAACCAGTGCTGGCAGCACTATCATGAAGATCCAAACAGGTACTGTAACTATATCGCTACCTGAGGACAATTTTCTGGTTTTTTTTTTGATAGCAACACGCCTATTCAAGAGGAGATATCTTAGGAATAGGTAGGGCCACTGCGTTAATCGGACACATAAATTGAAGAGGTGACTTGTATTTCCAAGATCTTTAACATAAAAAAGCAATTCTTGTAGCGAGACAACCCCTTTAAGTGCACTTAATATAAAGTTTTAAGAATTGTTAACCCTCATTGGTGCAAGATATGAAACCACGGCTCCTGTGGTTTAGGGCTTAGGGAAAAAGGAAACAAAATAGTTATTAACGTTATGACTTTGGGACAGGAAAGAAACTAAAAATCCCCATAACAAATATTTCTAAATCTATAGGAAAGTCTTCTTGATAGAATTTCTTTCTAGCTAGAAAAGGTTGTTCACAAAGAGGGGACATAGTGTAGATTCCACTTTTATGAACTATTCATGACAAAATGTTATACTTCTATTAAATAAAGGGGTGGGGGTTTGTACAATTAATATTGCAGCCAAAATTATATTATAAGGTTTGACAGTTACATGATACAATTTGTCATGTAGCCAAAGAAACAATATGGCTCTTCCATGTTTTCTTAAGGAGAATGCTTTAAGTCAAAGATATGTTCTTTGGACCATATTAAAACCATCAGTACTTAAAAATACATTTCACCCAAGCAGTTCACATCTCATACCTTCCCCTCTGTTTCTAGGAAGAGACAGGATAACAGGAAGCTAAGTGAGATTCCACTGTGATGATTACCCCCAGACACAGTTGGTGGTGACACATGTAACAGATGTCTTGCTGTTTCATTGGCCTGCAAAACATATTGCAGACCGTAAAATGAGCTCTGCACCCTATCACCCGAAATTAATAAATTAACTGTTTACAACATTGGTTTTTATCACTGAATTGATACTATGCCGACAATGGATAAAGTATTTGCTGGGCTAGAGCCAAAATAATTCCCCAAAATCCTGTAAGGCTTAAATTACAGCCAGCACAAATCTTTAGCAGGGTATAATAATTAGCAGCTTCACTGCAGCTAAACTTAGCCTAAAACGCATTGGTGAGCGCGTATGCTGTTATTTACACAGCGTACAAAACTTGGTATGTCGGAATCCATAAGTGCCATACATACAAGTCCTCACAGTTTCTAAGACACAGTGAATTAAATGTAATGAACACATCTACAGTCACTGAGCAGACCAACACGATGAGTTGTCTGTGAATCAGCCGCCAACAAGATGCAGCAACCTATGCTTTAAACTTGGAATTAGGAACTATTGTAAGCGTGGAGTTCCTGATTTCCCTTTTTTAGATGCATATTTGCAGTGTATACTGAAAAAAAAATCAGCTGTTTAGATAGAAATGCCTCAGAGGTTTAGGTTTTCAGTAGTTTTAATTTCTTATGCCATGACACTGAAAGGTGAGAGCAGGCCATAATTGGAGTTTGACACAAGAGCAGAGTGTGTGAAGAGTAACCTTGTGTAGTGCCACGTGAGCTGCATAGGATGCACTTAGTATGTAGGCCTGAGTATAGCCATTTTGAGAGCTATGTAGGGTATCTAGGAGGAGCAGTTTGCAGCAAAGGCCAAGTAACGCTAACAAGCTAGTCGGCTGAGGCCAGAAATTAGGAGGTCTAAAGAGCCTAAGAGCTGCGGTACAACAAGATCCAAGGTTCTTTAGCTGTCAGAAAATTAGCTGTTGGACTTGAGATTGTAAAATCTTGGGAGCCGTTGTTGGGTCAATGTAAATCTTCTTTTGAAGAACAAAGGGCGACATGTATGAACGGGGCTGCGCACAGAATCTGGTGCATCTTTTGACCCATTGAGATCTAGCGCGAGCCCGTTCGCTATATTTTTAACCAAAAATAAAACAGAGGCAGCACTTCAAAAGAGTGGTTACTTTGGTGAATAAAACCACTTTTTTATTTTGGAATTTGTTATCTATTAAATTGGCATGTGTGCTGCCTCTGTTTCTATTTCTTATATTGCAATTTGACCTTGATCCTGGTCATGGGACGTGCACTCTTCATTCTTTACTATTTTTTGATGCTGTTGAAAAATCATTTCTTTATATTTTTAACCAGACGCACTCCAATGTCAGGGCGCACATACAGAGCGCCCTACAGCACTTCAGTAATGCATCCTGAGATCGCGCGTGGGGCATCTTGATGGGTGGTCGCACTACAACCGTACACAATCTATCACATTTGCGTCAGCTTCACCTACGGGCAAGTCCAAGCGCATTACTGCTGGAACTGGTAAACCACTTTATAAGTGGTTTACCAGAGTCCGAGGTGTCACTTTTGCTCTAGAATGCGCCTGATTTATGACCCGCAGAAGAACAGGTTCATAGATTCAGGTGCATTCTACACTACTATTGTGCGCAGAAAATAGACGTCTGGGTGCCAAAAATCATACATGTCGCTTAAAGTCTTCAGAGAAACGTAATGGATTCAAGCGGTTGACCAGGACAGTTCTTTTATTGAAGAATTGATAAAAAGAAACAATGCGTTTCGTGTCTTAAAGAACCATCCTGGTTGAGTGCGTGTGTCCAATACTTTTCCAGGTTTGCCACTTAAAACTCCGAAGACTTTGTTCTTCAAAGGAAGATTTACATTTATTCTTCATACTCTACAGAGTTTGAGTGACAGGAGCAGCTGACTGGACTTCAAGTGTTCCATGTCATTCAAGGTGTTTTACTCTCCAAGGTGAGCAAAAGAATTTACAAGCTTTTTCAATCTGTTATTGACGCAAGAAAGCGCTTTTCACTCTGTTCTTTTTTATTGTTGGGTCAATGGCAGCTATGAGCATGCTGGTCCTAAGTACAAGAGGCCAGTGAGAGATTGGCTGCCCGGGGACCTTGTGTGGGATATATTTATCCAAGTCTGACTCAGTGTGAGTAGACTGAAGGGACTAGATGGGACAGTGACAAGTCAAGTGTTGGAACGTTATCCCTCCTCCTGTGTTACTCAGGATTCACAGTATTTTTTTAAAGCTCATTTTGTTGCACAATATAGGTGTTTTACCCACAATTTTACATATCAATATCACATGTAAAGTGTCCCACAGGCTTGAAAGGGGATACACACTATTGAAACATATGGTGCAGTTTTTATGCTTCACGTGATGCATTGCATAATGTGTAAGAAAATGAAAGTGCAAGTCCATTGTCCACATATGTTCTGCTTCTGCTCAGCACAGAAAATATGTTGTAGACGGGAGGTAGATTAATCCAATTGGACGGGAATAACTGTGTCCTTAAAACAAATAATATACTGTTAAATTAAGACGTGCCTTTTAAAATTTCAAAGACTGTGTAAGCTACTTAGTGGCTTGGGACTGTATTCTTTTGTGTGCAGTATTATTTCAAAGGCACTGTGCCTATTTAAGGCTTGTTCACACGGAGTTTTGCCTCCGTATGAACATACGCTTTTAGATTCGACTCGGGGACCGACAGGACGGACCCAGAGACGCATCTAACAATTAGCAGTGAGATTATCACTGCGGGCTATGAGGAAGACGCAGCGGTGTTCACATGAGAGATCGCCGCTGCGTGTTTGCCCTGCGCTTTACGGACCCGATCAAAGAATTGCATGTCAATTCTTTGATCGCATCCGCAAGATGGACCTGACAGGCGCAGGGCAAACACACAGCGGCGATCTCTCATGTGAACACCGCTGCGTCTTCCTCATAGCCCGCAGTGATAATCTCACTGCTAATTGTTAGATCCGTCTTTGGGTCCATCCTGTCGGTCCCCGAGACGCATCTTAAAAGCATATGTTAATACAGAGGCAAAACTCAGTGTGAACAAGCCCTTACAGCCCTAGTTAGTCTAGCATCTAGGAAAGGTTGCGGTATAATGGCAATGATAACTGGGAGAGGCGCAGAACAGCATCCACACTAAGTTAATGATATAGTCTCATAAGCGATTTATTGGTGTATTAGGCCTTGTCCAGGAGTAACTTCCTGGAGACCCACTGAAGTATGGCGGAACAGACATTAGCTGACACATCACTGTAGTGCAACTCAACTTTGTTGGAACCTTGACCCTATATTCACGTTCTCTTACATACAAGTGTACATTTCTAACCAGAAATAAGTAACTATGTATGGTGTATACACTGTAAATGTGTTGGCTTGATTTGTTGCAGGACTACTGTATGATGAGCCATGATGCCCAACATCTCTGCCATGATGGAGTGCTGTGGCTGATGGCAAAGAAAGCATCTTGTGGGCTGGCAGCCGAAGTGGGAGGAGCAGGCTTGGCACGAGTCTTTAAGGGGTGGTTTCATAGAGCCACAGCCAGCTTCAGAATCACACTTCCTGTTTAGGCTGTGGGTGGGTCTACATTAGTGATTGGCATATTAGCTCTGCTATTCCTAACTGCGCATGTTACAGTGACATGACTGCCAGTGGTTTATAAACTGCCCCTGCACAAGACTATAGAGCTCTAAAGAGTTAAAAGTTGTCATTAACTTAAATAAACAAGCTCCTGTGCTGCTGAAAACCCTCAGCAAGTAGTTACTCACTGTGGTTGGACAAGGTTGCTAAGAGCAATCAGAACAGAGAGATAGCAGAGAGAGGTGGTCGGTAACCGAGAGAAACTTGTGTACACAAGGAGTAGTTAAGATCTCCTTTATCTCCTGAACAAAGCAAAAGCAGAACAACAATGTATTTGGTAATAGTCTTTATTTACCTTTCCCTACATGTTAAAAGCTAATAATTGTGGTAAGAAAATCACTTTAAAAAGCCTTGTGCTAGAAGTAGGACATGTTTTGCAATGACAATGTACTGCGCCAATACTTTGAATGAGAAGAGTGTTGCGAGATGTTATAAAGCTGGGGTTTGGCACCAATCGATGACATGGTGAATAGTTCATGAAAGGGATCAGTGAAAAGTGTCATTGGCATGTGTAGAGGAAGAACAGGATTGAGGCACCAGGATACAAGCTTGTTCTTCTACAGTCTGGGGAGCTAATAGACTGGAATACAAGAAACTTGATGTGGGCCTGTGTAGAGCTGCTCAAGAGGGTTGCCTGTGTAGTAAAACGTGTTTCTCACAGAGGGTGGTCATTCAACCACCATGCCAATCAAAGCTTGGTGGAGTTTCACAGAGCAGACAGTGAATTAATCAGGTGACCCCTATTATTCTGAAACTTCAAACTTATAGCCATGGAGGAGGGTGGCTTACAGTGTTCAATCTGGGCTTCCACTGAGAAGGTGGCAGCTCAGTGTATTGACTAGCTGCGAGTGGTTGGGGAGTCTGCTGAGGTTCTGGAGATAAAGTCACCCTGGTAAAGGAACCAGCACCAGCTCCCACTTAACAGCGCTCAAGGTAGCTGCCTACCTCGCCTACCTTTCACCCTTTGCCCTGAGGAGACATTTTGCTATATGCTGGCAGTAGAACAAACAGAGGAAAGCTCTATACAGTACAGATATAAAAAATTAAAATAGAGTAGAAGCCCTGCCAAACAGGTACTCTTTACAATGACTTTCATATGTATGTATGGAATCATAAGAATTCAAGTAACTTCTGGTATTTAATGTATCCTAGTAACATCATGTATACTGCACATCTGAAACATTGCATTTTCCAGAGATCTTACAGTAGGGGATTACTCTTCTCTGTTTGCACATACAACATAATGTCTTGTAAGATTGTTATGGAACAAACATACTCTCCTGGCGGCAATGTTTTCAGAAAATAATCAGCTATGTAGCTGTATTGCCCATTTTCACAGCAAGGACATCATTTAGAAGACAGTTCTTAGTACACAAACATACGTATAACTATCACTGAGGAAAATCACCGTAGATGGTTATTTTCCATTTCATTCAGATGTAGTAAAATGTTATACTTGAGAATATACACAACAAACTTTTCCACATAATATTGACACATTTTTGTCTCCCTTTGAACCTTGCAGTCTTGTGACAGATCACTACACTGATTAGGCTTGTTCTCCCCTTTTTGTCTCTAGACAGCATATGAGACAATAAATAACATTTGGTGGTGAATGGAAGCTTGAATTTGGATCTATTGTCATGATCTGCCTGGCATTTGATCCTGGGACTGTTCTGTTAAAGGCTATGCCTTCCAGCACAGCGATGGTTAATCGCTGCCTTAGTGCACTTTTCAGGTGCAGTACTTCTGCAATCAGGCCCAGCTATTTAGCCCAGCCTCTGGCTCTAGGCTGGGCCTGAGATTTTCCTGACTTCCTGGACAAGTCCTTTCTGTTTTTGCTCCTCTGAGTTTTTCCTGGACATTCCTCTGGACAGTCTGTGTCCTGCCTGGTTAAGGTTTGGATATATTTGTTTCTGCTTTGTTCCTGGACTCTGTCTTCTTGTTTCCACGTTCCCAAGGATCCACCTTTTGTTATTATTTTTGTGTTGTTGTATGTTTTTTGTTTTTCTTTAATAAAATCCTTTTTGGCATCTAAACAACAACGTGACATAATCTCAGGCCTATAAATAATGGATCCTCGGGATACAAGGCCTGTCCAAGTTTTGGCCATGGATTTTTTTAAACTTGCTTAATGTTTTAGGGCAGTAGCTGAGGCATTTAGGATGGCTGACCCCCAAATTTTTTCTGCCTGTCTGGTGCCTGCTGCCATGTCTGGCGAGGACCCCGTGCCCAGCAGCGCCATGTCTGGCAAGGACCCCGTGCCCATCAGCGCCATGTCTGGCGAGGACCCCGTGCCCATCAGCGCCATGTCTGGCGAGGACCCCGTGCCCATCAGCGCCATGTCTGGCGAGGACCCCGTGCCCAGCAGCGCCATGTCTGGCGAGGACCCCATGCCCAGCAACGCCATGTCTGGCGGCGATCCCGTGCCCAGCAGCGCCACGTCTGGCGGCGATCCCATGCCCAGCAGCGCCACGTCTGGCGGCGACCCCGTGCCCAGCAGCGCCACGTCTGGCGGCTACCCCGTGCCCAGCAGCGCCACGTCTGGCCTCGACCCCGTGCCCAGCAGCGCCACGTCTTCTGCTGTTGTGCTCAGTAAAATACACGTCGTTGTAACACGCTACATAGCTGGTAATTTTTGACACCTCATTTCATTTGTGCAATTTAGATCCAAGGGTTAAGTAAGACTTTCCAAAAGAGAAAATCCAGCAACTGCAGCTTAATCCAAAAAATGCGTTTAAAAAAAACCAGTAGCTTTATTAGAACATATAAGAATAAAAAACTAGCTTGTGCAGATTAGCATCGTAATGACTGGTACATCGACGCATTTCGGGGGACTGCCCCCTTAGTCATGATGTAATGAAGATAACTACGTAACTTCCTTTTATAGTGATCGCTAGAAAACACGTGAGTAAACAATAAAACATAAGAAAATTACGGGAATTATAGATAAAAGAAAAAGAAAGCCAATACAAAGATATGCTAGCCTTGTGAGTGTAGGAGGGCAGAATTAAGCAAAAGTATGTTAATCAATAGTGGAACTTAATGTCCTGCCTTTTATTGAGACCCATCGGGTACCTGGTTTGAAGTTGAAATATCCACCAGGCCTCCCTGGATAAAAGCTTCTTTCTCATATCTCCTCCTCTCACAGGTTTGCGAACAACCTCAATCCCATTACATGTAAAGGAAGCGTGGCTGCCCGCATGTCACTAAGCAAAGTGACGCGATGCCATGGACACGTGTGTGAACTCAGCCCTATTTACATCGGAGATATGTCTCCGTATTCTGTTTTTCAAGGAATTTGAGCTGCATCCGACATATTGCAAAAAGCACATATTACAGGTGATCAAATAGATCACATTACGGGTGCAGCAGTTAATGTATGAATTGATCTTAAATTCTTTCCCCGTGGCGGACGCAATGAAGCTTTGAGTAGGTTGCATATATCTACATGTAATGCACTTATTGTGGCCACATCGGTAGGAACCTTTCATTGAGAGCCAATCTTTATGTCCTACATCAGGCCGTGAATTAAATAGACTAGGGGACAGTATGTTGCTTAAAGAGGGGGCTCTTCTGGATATGAATCTAACATTGTCCTTAACTAAATCTCTCATATTGGGTTGGACATAAAGCAAAGGTAAATTGTTCTTGATAATATCTACTATCCTGCCAAACTGGGGGCTATATGACATGGAAAAAGTAAGGGTGTTAGATGCTTTTGATTTTTTGGGTCCACGAGGTAACAGGGTGTCCTCTCTTGTTAACGCAGAAACTCTAGAAATTGCTTTATTGAGAATTCTGTCAGAGTAACCCCTTGACCTTAACCTTTTTAGTGCATTACTAGAGTGCTCTGAGAAAATGTCCTCAGTAGAGGAATTCCTCTTAATTCGAATTAATTCTCCAAATGGAATGTTATTGGTTACATGTCGGGGGTGTAGAGAAGTAGCCATAAAAATAGAATTTTCTGCAGTAGATTTCCTGTACGGTGAAATAAGTACCCCTGCATCCTCAACCCCTGTAAGGGTAATGACTAAAAAGGAAATGGTATTTCTGTTCCATGAAAAAGTGAATTTTAAATTCAAATTATTAGAATTGATATAGTTATTAAACTGAACTGCCGACGACTCGTCCCCCTCCCACACCAGGAGGAGGTCATCGATGTACCTCCCATACCACCTGATGTGGGAGGAGAACGGACAGTCATCGGACAGGAGATAACTTTCTTCCCTAACACCCATATAGATATTGGCAAGAGTCGGGGAGCACTTGGCTCCCATCAAAGCTCCCTGTTTTTGGATGTAAAAATTATTATCAAAAGAAAAATAATTATGGATGAGAAGAAATTCTACACCCAAGACAATAAACTCATTAATAGCTTTGGTGTATTTGCTATATTTGAGTAAAAATTTTTGTAGTAAACCCACAGCCTTGTCATGGGGGATAGATGGGTATAAAGCTACCACGTCACAATATAGCCATGATAGATTAGTATTCCAAGATGCCTTGGTCATGATAGACACCAAACTCTTGGTGTCCTTGATATATCCTGGAATAGCCAGGACCAGAGGTTGGAGTAGGCTATCCAGCCACTCACCTAGATGCTCCATTAAAGAACCTATCCCACTAACAATTAAGGGTTAAGTAAGTGTTTTTCTGCTGTTGTGGTCAGTAAAAGAAACGTTGTTTTTCAATGCCAAAGAAGAAATTTTGGCTGTAGCATAATTCATATCCGAAGGTTAATTAAGCGTTTTTCTGCTGTTGTGCTCCGTAAAATACACGGCATTTTAACACTTTACAAAGCTGGTAATTTTTGGCAGCACATTTCTTTTGCGCAATTTAAATCCAAGGGTTAATTAAGCGTTTTTCTGCTGTTATGGTCAGTAAAAGAGACTGTGTTTTTCAACGCCAAAGAAGAATTTTTGATGTAGCATAATTCATATCCGAAGGTTAATTAAGCCTTTTCTTCCTTTTATATTCAGTAAAATACACAGTGTTTTTAAACGGCACATACAAGTAAATTTTTCCTGGCCATTTGTGGAGCGCAATTTATAACCAAGGGTTACCAAGCTTGTTAGTGGGTTCATTTGGAGTCAAATACAGGGTGTGTATTTATCATATACAGATATCTTCATTTAACAGTCTGTACATTTTAGAACAAACAGTATGTCAGACAGAGAGGTGGCAGGCTCTTCACATGCGAGTGGCAGTGGCACAAACATTCCTGGAGCAGGCCCAGGTTGCAGCACAGCAAGGGGACGTCGCAGCAGGGGTCACTCGTTGAGGCCAGAACTGCCGGTGTCATCTAGCGGCCGTGTGTTCTTCAGCAACCCAAGGGTTCTTGATTGGTTGATTAGGTCATCCACTTCCTCCCAGATGACATCTGACAACGCCAGCCAAGAGTTGGTGGAAATGTCAGACACAACCCTTAGTTGGCATGGCCCGGGAGCGGGTCAGCGGCCCTCACCTGTCCTCAACCCGCCACTGTCCCATCCGGTTCCCTCAGCCAGAGATCTACTATGTGGTATGGTCTCAACGCCACTATATAGCGAGTATGAACAATTTGAGGAGGACAGTCACCAGCTACTTGGCAGTATCCCCTGCTTCTTGCAGTAGGCAGCAAAGTATAGATGTGGAGAGTGGCATTAGAGGTCATGTTGTGAGGGGTCAGCCTCTGCATACCAAGACTGGTGAGGAGGACAGCAGTGAAGATGAAACAATAATCAATGATGATGTAGCCGACCGCACTTGGAGCCGGATGAAGCAAGGGCTTCATCTTCATCAGGAGAAGAGGGCGTCAGCTTGCGCATTAGGCAGCGGCGCAGCCAGCAAGTGGGTTGTTTGGCCATGAGTCAGCAGGGAAGCAGCAGTGTGAGGTCAGGAGCCAATCAGTCACGGGAGGAAAACCCGCTTAGCAGGTCCAAGAAAATAGCGGCAGAGGGGCTCAGCGAGGCAGCGGCGGTAAAATCAGCTACTCGGCGGTGTGGCAGTTCTTTGCTAAGCTACCAGAGGAGCCGAATATGGGTATATGTAGAATCTGTGGGCAGAAAGTGAAGCGTGGCCAGGGAGCTAACGTTGGCACCGTGGCCCTGCATCAACACATGCAGAAACACATGGGAGAAACACATTGGAGAAACTTGGCTCAGATGTGGTGGTCCATCCTGCCGCCGCAGCAGCGCCCAGTGGCACGCATGCCATTGCAGCCAGTCAAGGCTCCAACACCTCTGCAGAAGGGAGCTGTTTCTCTTTGCCATCATCTCCCGGTCCAGATGCTCCTGCTTCTCGCTACTCATGGCGCCAGCAGTTGTTCAACGAGGCGATTGCAAAGAGGTAAAAGTATGCGTCCAACCATCCTAAGGTGCAGAAGCTGACCGTGCTCCTTTCCAAGTTGTTGGTACTGCAGTCCTGTCATGGGGGCTGGCGCGGGTGCCGTTGCCACCCGCTGCCTCCCCCCTGCCCACAGTGGGTCCGGCGCGGGTGCCGCGGCTCCCCGCGACCATCCCCCTGCTGCCCGGTCCCTGGTGCCGGCTCACTTACCCGACCACGCTCCTTTGCACGCTGATCCTGCCTGTCCCGGCCGCCGCACGTGTACCCGCTGCTTAGGGCGCGTGCGCGACGGCTGGTCTGGATTTAAAGGGCCAGTGCCCCGGTAATTAGTCTATTTCTGGCCGCTGGTCCTATATAAGAAATACGCCCCCAGCAGTCTCTGCCAGATTGTTGGTGTGCGTACCTTGTCTTGAGAGTCTTGGAAGTCCTGTCTGATTATCTGTGTACCAGTCCATTCCGCTACGTTTCCTGACCTTGCCTGTTTGCCGCCTGCCCTGACCGTCTGCCTGTCTCTGATCACGAACCTCTGCCGCCCGCCCTGACCTTCTGCCTGTCTCTGACTACGTCTCCGGATTATGATTCAGTACCACGCATTACCCCGGCCACCATCGCAAGCAAGTCACTTCAGGGGTAGCGACCTGGTAGCCTCACGTCGCAGCAAGTCCATCCCGCTTTGCGGCGGGCTTTGGTGAATACCGGGGGCTACTTAGACTCCACTCCCTGGCGTGGCCTACACCATCGCTTGCGGTGGTCAGCGAATCCATCATACCCGTTACAGATCCCTCCCTTTCCAAATGGTGGACTCTGCACCGTTCAGAGAATTAATGGCCTGTGCCGAGCCGAGGTGGCGAGTTCCAAGCCGTAATTTCTTTTCCAAAAAGGCAGTACCAGCCCTTCACAAATATGAAGAATAGAAGGTGGGCCAGTCCTTGAGCGTATTGGTTTGTTCCAAGGTGCACGGCAGCATGAACGTGTGGAGCTGTAACTACAGTCAGGGCCAGTACATGTCCTTTAAGGCCCACTGGGTGATTGCGCTTCCAGCCCAGGCACACCAACAACTTGGACAGGAGATGCTGCTTTCTCCTCCACGTTGTCAAACTGCTGCTCCTGCGCCAATGTCCGCCTCCTCCTCCTCCTCCCACTACCACCACCATCTCAGCCTCCACAAGTACTGCTCCTTCATACAACATGTGTAGGGCACAGCGGTGTCACGCAGTTCTACACCTGGCTTGTCTCGGCGAACGAAGTCACACAGGGGAGGAACTGCTACGTGTCATGCGGCAAGAAATCGATGTGTGGCTTTCTCCGTGCCATCTGCAAATCGGAACCCTGGTGACGGACAAAAGGAGGAAAATGGTGTCCGCGCTGCACTGAGGAGGGATGGTCCATGCGCCCTGCATGGCGCACGTGTTCAATCTGGTTGTGAAAAGGTTCCTGAAGTCTTCCACCGATCTTCAGATAATTCTGAAAATGGCCAGGAAATTGTGCATGCACTTCATCCATTTCTACAAAGCCGGGAACACCCTCCTCGAGTTGCAGTGGCAGAACGGCCTCCCCCAACACACGCTGATATGCGATGTTTCCACCCGTTGGAATTCCAGCCTGCACATGTTGGACCGACTGTATGAACAGAGAAAGGCCCTTAACGATTTTTTGATGATCCAGGCGGACAGGAGTTCTCCCCTATGTAACTTTGATGTCAGCCAATGGCAGCTCATGCTTGACAACTGCCGTTTGCTGAGGCCATTCGAGGAGGCCACGTTATTTGTCAGTCTCCAGAACTACAGGATGAATAACGTCATTCCACTGCTTCATGTCCTGGAACAGATGCTGAAAAATCTGTCTGGGCAGGGGACTGGAGACGTGGCGACTACATCTCGCGGCCACATGAGTCCGGTGGGGACTGAACTGGAGGAGGAGGAGGAGATTGGAGCAGAAGCATTGTCTGGTGAAATGAGTGGATTTTTTACCCAGGTGACACAAGAGGAGGAGCAGGAGCAGCTGGAGGAGGTAGATGGAGATGAGGAAGACGAGGCAGATGACCCGCAAGCACCGTGGCAGTATACAGTGGAGATGGAGGCAGGGAGTCCCTCAGAGTCACTTGAGCAGATGGCCCGCAGCATGTTGATTTGCCTGGCTAGTGACAGCCGAATAGTCCCCATCCAGCAGAGGAATGACTTCTAGCTCTCCACCCTATTGGACTCTCGCTACCGTTCCAAAATGGGAGCCTTTTTCCCAGCTGCTGAGAGGGAGGACAAACTCAAGTACTATAGAGAAATCCACCGTAGACAGTTGGCCGCTGCCTATGTGCGGCATCGTCCCTCCTCTGACAGGTCTGACCGGGGGGTTCTTCAGCACTCACGTACTACAGCCGCGGCTGCTGGGGGAAGGTGGGGGGGTTGGAGCAGTACCAGCTCCATCAGCAGCAACCTAAGTCTGGAGTCATTGATGAGCAGCTTCCTTCACCCGCCTAGTGAGGAGGGCGCTCTCCAGCAGCAGCAGGACCTGGAGCAGACCCTGAACCAACAGGTGGTGGCGTGCTTGGACAGCACTCTGCCACCCCAGTTAGAAGATCCGCTAGACTACTGGGCAGCCAAACTGGATGTGTGGCCACAACTTGCCGAGTTTGCAGTGGAGAAGCTGTCCAGCCTGTCCAGTAGTGTGGCATCAGAACGGGTGTTCAGTGCGGCGGGGGCCATCATTACCCCTAGGAGAACCCACTTGTCCACGGGAATTGTGGAACGACTGACCATTGTCAAGATGAATCAGGCGTGGATCGTCCAGGATTTCCACACACCAATGCCTTAGGCATCAGATTACATCAGCAATGACGCCCACCCAAACTTTGAGAAATGAGTCTGGGTTCAAACTACCTGCCTCAGCCACTATTCTGATGCTGCCACCCGCCTGATGCCACATATCTGCTGACAGTTTCTCCATCTTTCCACCACCAACTTTACCAGGAACTGGTATTGCCACCCACCTCCATACTCTGTCATTGTGCCAGTCTCTGACCTCATGCTGCTGCTGTGGCTCCTGCCGTGACCTCCACACTGTATCATTGTGCCACTCTGTGGTCTACTCCTGTTTTTGCCACCTCCACACTGTGTCATTGTGCCACTGTCTGACCTCATGCTGCTGCTGTTGCCCTGCCCTGACCTCCACACTGTGTCATTGTGCCACTCTCTGACCTCATGCTGCTGCTGTTGCTCCTGCCATGACCTCCACACTCTGTCATTGTGCCACTGTCTGACCTCATGCTGCTGCTGTGGCTGCTGCCGTGCCCTCCACACTGTGTCATTGTACCACTCTGTGGCCTACTCCTGTTTTGGCCACCTCCAGAATGTTATTGTGCCACTGTCTGACCTCATGCTGCTGCTGTGGCTGCTGCCGTGACCTATACACTCTGTCATTGTGCCACTGTCTGACCTCATGCTGCTTCTGTGGCTGCTGCCGTGACCTCCACACTCGGTCATTGTGCCACTCTATGGCCTACTCCTGTTTGTGCCACTTCCAGAATGTCATTGTGCCACTGTCTGACCTCATGCTGCTGCTGTGGCTCCTGCCGTGCCATCCACACTGTGTCATTGTGCCACTCTGTGGCCTACTCCTGTTTTGGCCACCTCCAGAATGTCATTGTGCCACTGTCTGACCTCATGCTGCTGCTGTGGCTGCTGCCGTGACCTACACACTGTCATTGTGCCACTGTCTGACCTCATGCTGCTGCTGTGGCTGCTGCCGTGATCTACACACTGTGTCATTGTGCCACTGTCTGACCTCATGCTGCTTCTGTTGCTCCTGCCGTGACCTCCACACTCTGTCATTGTGCCACTTTGTGGCCTACTCCTGTTTGTGCCACCTCCAGAATATCATTGTGCCAATGTCTGACCTCATGCTGCTGTGGCTGCTGCCATGAACTCCACACTCTGTCATTGTGCCACTGTCTGACCTCATCCTGCTGCTGTGGCTGCCACTCTGTGGCCTACTCCTGTTTTGGCCACCTCCAGAATGTCATTGTGCCACTGTCTGATCTCATGCTGCTGCTGTGGCTGCTGCCGTCTCCTCCACACTCTGTCACTGTGCCACTCTGTGGCCTACTGATGTTGCCACCTGAGCCCTCAGCTTGTTTTTTCCAGCTGGCGCTGCCATGACTTTGTCAGGCTGCATTCCCACTTCAGTTTTTTGGTCATTTTTCCCTTTTAAGTGCCCAGGGAATTTTATAGTGAAGCGATTCTAAGAGCGGCGGCAGTCATGTGCGTGTCATACTAAAACACAACTTTGTATGAGGACCAAACCAAGCTCCCTCTGCATATTTAAGCATGGCACAATGTTCTACAGCTCCCTGCAGGCTCTGTGCAACCTGGAAATAGCTGTTTTTTGCGCGATTCGTCCCGAAGTAATTCGGACCGAAACAAATTTTGACGGAAAATTCGGCGAACCGAATATTTGAGAAATTCGCCCATCTCTATCTAGAACTACAGGCACCTGCCATTTACCACTGATATTATTACAATTACAGGCTCCAGCCATTTACCACTGAAATTACTGTAACTACAGGCTCCAGCCATTTACCACTGATATTACTGTAACTACATTCTCCAGCCATTTGCCGCTTATATTACTATAACTACACACTCCAGTCATTTACCACTGATATTACTATAACTACAGGCTCCAGCCATTTACCACTGATATTTCTATAACTACAGGCTCCAGCCATTTACCACTGATATTATTACAATTACAGGCTCCAGCCGTTTACTACTGATTTTACTATAACGACAGGTTCCAGCCAATTACCACTGATATTACTGTAACTACAGGCTCCAGCCATTTATCACTGATATTACTATAACTACAGGCTCCAGTCATTTACCACTGATATTATTAAATACAGGCTCCCGCCTTTCACTATTTACTTAAAAACAGGTCCCGCCATTTACCCCTGATATTACGTAACTAAGGCTCCAGCCATTTTCCCCGATATTACTATAAATACGGGTCCAGCATTTACCCCCGTATTTGTAACTACAGGCTCCAGCCTTTACC
>JAODAL010065378.1:0-18260 GCA_025379985.1 Phyllomedusa bahiana | reverse complement strand
CCCGAAGCCCTCCCAAAAAAAAAAGGAACTTACCCAAACCCCCTGAACCCAGTTTGAAAAAACCCATTTATTGCAAAAAAGGGCCCTTTCCTTTCTGGGTCTGCTTCAAAAGGGAGGAGGAAAAAATTTTCACTCTGTGTCGGGGTTCATTTTTTAAATCCCGGGGCAATCAGGGGTTCAATTTGGACAGGGGTATTTCACCCCGGGGGAAAATCCCCCTGAACGCCAATACCCTGAGCGTCGTCTCCTCCTCACTGAGAGACTCGGGCGGCGGCTCCTCCTCCTCACTGAGAGCCCCGGGCGTCTGCTCCTCCTCCTCACTGAGAGCCCCGGGCGTCGGCTCCTCCTCCGAACCCTTTTCGGGCGGCGGCCCTCCTCCATTTCCTGAGGGCCCCGGGGCGGGGGTTCCTCTCTCCGCACGAGGCCTCCGGGGGGGAAACCCCCAGAAAGCCTCGGGCCCCAAAGGGGCCCCAAAAATCCTCATGAGAGCACCGGGCGTCGGCTTTTTCCCCCCCTTTACTGAGAGCCTGGGGCGTCGTTTTCCCCCTCCGGGACTGAGAGACCCGGCTTTTGGGCTCCTCCCCCTCACTGGGCCCCGGGCGTCGGCTCCTCCTCACTGAGAGCCCCGGGCGTCGGCACCTCCTCACAGAGAGCCTCGGGCGGCGGCTCCTCCTCCTCACTGAGAGCCCCGGGCGTCGGCTCCTCCTCACTGAGAGCCCCGGGGGTCGGAACCTCCTTCTCACTGAAGCCCCGGGGGTCGGCCCTTTTCTAAACTGAGACCCTCGGGGCGTCGGCCCACCCCCCTAAACTGAGGACCCTCAGGCGTCGGTCCTCCTCACTGAGACCCTCGGGCGGGGCTCCTCCCCCTCCCAGAGGCCCCGTGGCGTCGGCCCCTTTCCTACGGGAAAACCCCTTTTTTGGGTGGGCCACCTACCTCACAAAAGACCCCCGGGGGGGCGTTTTTCCTCCTCCTCAGGGAAGAGCCCCCGGGCGTGGGGCCCCTCCTCAATGAAAACCCCGGGCGTCGGAACCCCTCACTGAGACCCTCGGGGGGCCCGGCCCCCCTCCTCACGAAACCCGGGGGCGTGGCACCCCTCCCCCCCGAGGCCTGGGGCATTAATCTCTTCCCCCTAACTGAACCCCAAGGTTTTTTCCCCCTCCCCCTCACTGAGGGAACTCGGGCGGGGGGCCCTCCTCCCCCACTGAGGGGGCACATATAATCTACCAAACGGGTTTCTTTTATATACTTCTCCCCTTAACCAGGGGCACAATATACAGCTATCAAAACTGGGGGGCCTTTAAATATATATACACCTAAAAAGGGGCATTATATACAGCTATCAAACAGGGGAAATTTATAAAATTACCTAAAGGGGAAAAGTATACACCCTCCCTAAAAGGTGCACTATAACGCTACCCTAACGCGGCATTAAATACATTCCCAAAACGGGGAAATTATATAGATTTCCCTTTAAACAGGGCGTTATAAAACACAACCAAACCGGGGGGCGTTTTATACATCTAAAAAGGGCATTATATATATTTTAACCAAAAACAGGGGGTTATATACTTTAACCTGCGGGGGCTTTTATTTTCACCCACCTAACAGCGGCATTTTTAATACAGCTACCAAAACGGGGGCAATTTTATACAGTTTCCCAAGGGGCAAAATATACAGCTCCAAACGGGCATTTTTATACAGCTACCTAACGGGGCATTATTACATCTACCTAACAGGGGAAATTAAAACACCCTACCAAACAGGGGCACTATATACAGCACCTAGCGGGGGAAATTATTAAGCTTAAAAAACGGGACACGTATCCCAGCTCCCAAACGGGGGTTTAAATTTTACAGAAACCTAACAGGGGCACTAAAACAGAAACCTTCCCGGGGTATTATAAAAGCAAACCAAAACGGGTCACTATAACAGTAAACCTAACGGGGCACTTATGCAGCAACCTAACAGGGGCACTTTTACGCCCCCTAACAGGGTCATTATGTACAGTTTCCCTATCAGGGTCACTTTTATACAGCTACCTAAGGGGGCTTTATATACACCTCTACCTAACGGGGGGCATTAAAATACTTACCTAACGGGTATTATATCATTCCCTGACGGGGGGAAATTTAAAAACCCGTACCTAACAGCGGCAAAAATACATCTACCTTTCAGGTGCTTTATATACAGCTACCTAACAGGGGCACTATATACATCTACTTAAGGGGCATTATATACAGCTACCTAACAAGGGTATTATATACATCTACCTAAGGGGCATTATAAAAAACCCACTAACACGGAAAATATCAAAACTCTTTTTGGGAATGTACCTGAGGAAGCGGGGGGGCACCTGCAAAAGGGCTTAGTACATGTAAAATTTTTATTTGTAATAAATAGCTTTTCCTAATTATGTTGAGGATATTTTGGGTAATTCCCCCACACCCGCTTAAAATTTGAGCCGCCCCATCTCCCCAATCGATCGAGTTTTATCCTTTGGGGTAAACCCGTGTCAATCTTTTTTCCTGGCGTCCTTTTGGTGGGGGCCCGTTGGGGGGGAGGGGAGGGGGGAGCACGCTTTTATCGATAAGCCCCGGAAAGGGAAACCCGTGGAAACGCTTGTAACGAGCTGTCCCGGGTAGAATTTACAGTTTCCGCCAGGTGGCACTTTTCCACAAACCTTTTTTTCAGGGTTTTTTTTTCCCATAGCACCCCAGCCCCCCGCTTTTCCTTTTGTTGTAAATTCTTCTCTTTCTCGGGCTTCTTTTCGTGAATACCCGGGAGGATTTTTTTTGTAAATCTAAATCTACCTAACAGGGGGCTTTATATACAGCTACCTAACAGGGTTATTATATACATCTACCTTAAGGGGCATTATATACATTTTACCTAAGGGGGGCATATATACAAAATTTACCTGGGGGCATTAAAATACATTTCCTATCTATGGGGGGACATTATATATAGCAAACTTAAGGAGAGACTTTATAAACAGTACAAAGGGGGGGGGAACCCTTATACTTATTTAATAAAAACCCACAAACAAAAACTATGACCATACAGAAATAGGGAACGGGTGAGGATTTGCTGGAAAAGTGGGGGATTCTAAGAGGGTTGTGTGGAAAAATTCTGCAAAAGGGGAGTGTAGCCCGGGGAAAAAATCTTTCATGGCGGCCCTGGGCCAAAAGGGAAAAAAAAATAAAGGGGGAAGTGACCACTCCGATCAGAAAAGACGAAATCAGTTGATCGCTCCCTTTGTTAAAAAACCCCTTTTAAATTATTTAATAGTCGAAGACCCTATGTACAAAAGGTACCCAATGTGTGGGTTGGGTTTCATGTGCTCAGGGTTTTTTAAAGAAATTTTTTGATCTTTACGCAGGGGTTTGGGAATTTTTATTATTTTTTTTTTTTTGGGTTTAATTTTTTATAAAAAACAGTAATGGCAGGGGATATGTGTGGTATTTCTTTTTTCCATGTTCGGGGGTTTTAATTGGTGTCGTATTTTTATTTTTTGGGGGGTTTCCCAAATTTAAAAAAAAGAGGGGTTTTAAAAAGGAAATTTTTGTCACCACTGACGTTCCTTTGTACATTTGTAGGCGGAATGATGGACAGGTTTGTATGGGGAAATCTGCAGAAAATTATGCCCAAAAAAATACATACAAAATTCTCATTTTTGTGGCGTAAAAAATTACTTTTAAAAACCCCCCCGGCAATTCTGACAAAACATAACACCCCGGGCCCCAGGCCCCGGTCTTTTTAGCCCCTAGCAACGCCTCTGTGATGGCGTTTCCCCTGGAAAAGGGCCCAGGGGGGGCCAAAGGCGGACACTCTTCTCCTTGCACGGGTTTCCCCGGGGTCCAGGCACATTTTGGGTAAACCCCCGGGAAACACAAATTGATGTCCAGGGAAAGGGAAATTTCCCTTTTGGTTTTTACTTGGGTACCAAAAAACTGGGAAAAGATGTCCGATGGCCACCCTGCCTTTTAAATCTCCCAGGGGAAAAGGTGAGAGCAACCAAAACCAATTTACTTACATTACATTTTAGTCGGTAAGGGGGGGGGGGGGAAAAATTTTTTTTCATTTTTTAAAAATCTTTTTTTTTCCTGTCCGATTTGCCTCCGCAGAATTTTCTTTTCCCAAACTTTTTAAAAGTCGCAGAAACTTCGGCAGGGTTTTTTAAACAGTTTTACTTCACTGAAGGACCTAAAGGACCAGAAGGGGGGTGTAAATGGGTGGTTTCACTAAAAGGGGGAACCAATACTGGGGGTGCAAAAAAGGCTATAGAATAATGCTCCAGCGACCAAAAGAGATAGAGAGAAAAAAAATTATATCTTTACATTTAAAGTAGAAAAAAACAAAACATCCCCGAAATTGTGAAATTTGGGGGAGATTTTTTTTGGGAGGGGCAAAGTGGGCCCAGACAATTTTGGCTGAGGGGGGGGCCCTAATATTCCTAAATGGCACCCCTTTTGAGAAAACCCAGAATTTGAAGGGGAAACAATTGCGGGAAACCCCCCAGACGACAGCAGCGGGGACGGGAAAGGAAAGAGTAAAAATTTTTTTTTTTTATTCACCCCGGCCTTGTTAAAGAATAACTTTTCTTTGCTGGACAACCCTCTTAACAGCCTCCATTATGCAGGTGACCTGATATTACCTTGCCTCACGGGGTATCATTGGGTTGCGGACCCCAGCAAATTAGGTTCCCAGGATCATTGAATACTTCAGCAATCACTAATGGTGCAGAGGATTCTGGGAATATACTGAAAAGCTAGGTTTAGGGTTGTTAAGTTGTTTTAGGGGTTAACTTTATTACCGTTCGTAATAAAGTTATCTCGCTTTTGTCACTAAAAATAAATTTTTTTACGGATTTTAGCGCTAATAAAGTTATCTCACTTTTGTTGCTAAAAATATGTTTTTTTACGGATTTTGGTGCTAAAATACGTTTTTTTATGAATTTTACGGCTAAAATACGTTTTTTTTGCAGACATTAAAAACCAGACTAGAGGACAAGCAAAAAACGTGTCAAAAAACACAAAACGCCCCAATAAAACAGCAGTTTTTGCAGCAGCCTTTAACAGGCAGTGGACAAAAACTCAGTTTTATGAACATTTTTAAGATTTGGTTTTCAGGTTGTTTTTTTTGTCCACTGCAGGAAAGACAGAGCCTAACATTAGGCCTAGGTTGTAGTTACAGGAAGTAACACCAGATGTGATTTTTGGATGTCACTTTTGTTTGCCATTAGGTCTATGTTACAGGAAGTGAAGTCTGATGGGACGTTGGACCAGAATTCAGACCCTATCTTAGAGCCAGGGTTAAGGTTGCAGTAAATCTTTTTGCTGATTGTCGCCAAAAATCGATTTGAGCTAACATCAACTGAAGCAATAGGATTCGGGTTTAATTTGACTTTGACCTGAATGGGACACGCATGATGAGCACTTGCTGAGAGGCACCATTTGTAAATTATCCATAATAACCTAGAACTACTGACTTGGGGAGTCAAACCTTCACTCCAGGGCCCTCCCCACCCCAAAACAAGCCTCACTCTCCACCCACTTTGAGGACCCCGACCACCGAGCCTCCCAAAGAGTAAAACCACTAAAATTCATGGTACAGAATCGAAGAGTCAGTGGAAGGGGCAGTGTTTCTAAAAACAATCATACATGTCGCCCCGGCCAACCTGTTATCCAAGTTTTCCCTGTACAAATTGCCGTGTGAGGCTTGCAGATTAAATAATAAACATTTTCACCATTCATCATTATTAAAAATTCTGGACCATTTTTGTTTTAGCTGCTCCCTTAGTGATCCATAGTGTACAGCTCCTCTCCAGGGGATACGACCAGGGCTGAGAGCTCCTCAGTCCTGGCCGCACATGCTCAGACATCACCTCTTCTCTCGGGAAACTACTGTCAGTCTCTTAACTGCCTAGTAATCACACACACTCACTGCTGAGCGATGTTCAACCTCAGGTGCTGTCATTCTACTCCCATCCTCTGTACTCTTTAGTAATCACTCACACTCACTGCTGAGCGATGTTCAACCTCAGGTGCTGTCATTCTACTCCCATCCTCTGTACTCTTTAGTAATCACATACACTCACTGCTGAGTGAGTGTTCAACCCCAGATGCTGTCATTCTACTCCTTTCCTTAGTAATTAGTCAAATGTGCAAATAAATAAAAAGAAAAAAGAAACCTCAATCACGTATGTGCACAGAAGCTCTTACCACTACATTGTAACTACTCACAGCTCTTTCCATAAACAGACCTTTGTCTGACTAGAGTGAACACACTGCGTGGAAAGGCATGGTGATGTCAAGGCTGTGACCCGACAGAGCCCAGAGAACGGCTGCACAGTCAGCCCTGGGGACCCAGAGTAGCCCCAGGGTTGTCTGTGTAACAAACCAGTGAACAGGCCAGAGTGTGTGCTGTCCTGATCACTGCCTGTGTCAGACTGACACAGATTATAATGTATTAGCATATATGACTATGCTAATAAATTACTAAGTGTAAAAAAAAAAAGGCAAAACAGTTCTCCCTTCATGGGATTTTTTTTTGTAAAAGGAAAAAAACATAAAAAACTGTAAATTAAAAAGAATAAACCAATAAATAGAAAAAAAAAATTAATAAAAAATAATTGTGCATAAATTAACACAACAAAAAAGCCTACACATATTAGGTATTCCCATGACCGTAATAACCTGTGGAATTAATCTAACATGTTATTAAGTGTGAAATGTGAATGGTGTAAAAAAAAATTTATAAAAAATACTGCAATTATTTATAAGTGAACTTAAACGATTCCCCCATAAAGAACAACTCGTCTCGAATAAAGCGAGGCCTCATCCAACTGCGTCATTGAAAAAATAAAAAAATTACAACTGTTGAAACGCAAGGAGGCAAAAACTAAAAATATGTTCTGGTCATTAACTACTTTTCAGGCGTTTGGCTTAAGGGGTTAAAGGTAATAATTCTCTAACACAATTGTAAATTTGAACATCACAATCTTTATTATAATATTCCAGAATATTTCATTGGTGCAGTCCCTGATCTTTTTTGGCTGCTACCTCCGCCTTGTTCTATCTCAATATCTTGAATCTACAATGTATATTATCTGTTATGTTTCCTCATGATGTAAATACTGAATACACTTACTGGTTTCTTTTGCAAACTAAATAAATAGGTTAAATATGTTATCCCATAATATACCCTTAGACACTTACAGGAATGTAACTAAAATGTATAGGGCCCCACAGCAAAATGAGATGAGCCCATAACATCTAATGAAAGGAAACTGAAACAGCAGCAGACCCCTATGTTGGAAGGCAAAACCTCTAACCACTCTGCTACATTGTAACTACTCACAGCTCTTTACATGAACAGACCTTTGTTTGACTAGAGTGAACACACTGTGGGGAAAGACATGGTGATGTCAAACCTGCTGGGTCTCATGATATGCAATGCAAACAAATCACACATGCCACCATTTGAGCACACTGAAAGCTGAAGCTGGATAAAGCAGGTTTGAAATGAATTTGTGGCAAAACCCCTTTAAAGGTAATAATTCTCTAACACAATTGTAAGTTTGAACATCACAATCTTTATTATAATATTCCAGAATATTTCATTGGTGAAGTCCCTGATCTGTTTTCGCCGCTACCTCCACCTCATTCTATATCAAGATCTAGAATCTACAGTGTATATTATCTGTTATGTTTCCTGAATACAATTACTGGGATCTGAGGTAGGTTTTCTTATGTAAACTTAATAAATAGGTTAAATATGTTATCCCATAATATACCCTTAGACACTTACAGGGATGTTACTAAAATGAATAGGGCCCCACAGCAAAATGAGCTGGGCCCAGAGCATCTAATGACTAGAAACTGAAACGGTACCAGCCATAGCAATAATGGAAGGCAGGGGTGTCAAACTGTGGCCCTACAGCTTTTGGGAAACTACAACTCCCATCATGTCCACTGTTATAGATGATATAAATGCATGATGGGAGTTGTAGTTTCCCAACAGCTGGAGGGCCGCAGTTTGACACCTGTGATGTAAGGGATGGATAATAGCTCCATATATCAGAAAACCCACCCAGCAATACAATATGGCAGAAAACCAATAACTTTTTATTACTTCCATAAAGTTACAATATTCCTCAACCTCTGGGCCTCCTGAGGGATAAGTTGTTCCCATGAGGGGTAAGTTCCTCTATAGCTGTTATAGCTTCGCAAATCCTGATCAAATTCTGTCTGCCTGCATACATCACTCGGGGGAGCTCAACTCATAATTAACACATCTCCAACTAAACCTATCAGCAGTAAGCACCTCTGCTAACCCTGCTGGGCACTGAAGGCAGCCAAAACTTTTGATTTAAAGGGGTTGTCTCACTACAAGGATCGCTGCTTTTTATGTTAAAGATCTTGCAAAAACAAGTCACTCTGCAATATGTGTCCATTCACAGTGTCCTACCTATTCCTAGTTATCCCCTCTTGTATGGGCTGCATCAGCTGCTCAGGTCGCTATAGCTACAGACCTGTTTGATCTCTCATGATAGGCTGCCAGCACTGGTTGCTATAGCTACAGACCTATTCGATCTCTCATGACAGGCTGCCAGTGCTGGTCACTATAGCTACAGACCTGTTCAATCTCTCCTAATAGGCTGCCAGCGGTGGTTGCTATAGCTACAGACCTGTTTGATCTCTCCTGAGGCTGCCTGCACTGGTTGCTATATCTACAGACCTGTTCAATCTCTCCTGATAAGCTGCCAGCACTGGTTGCTATAGCTATAGACCTGGATTCTACTGGAGCCTAGTGGAAGCCAGTAAACACACCCCAGAATTCAAAATGAAACCAAGAAAACAGGACTGAGGTAAGATGAATCAATGTAGAGAGACAACCCCTTTAAGTCACTATGAATGCATGCTTTAAATCAGGAAACTAGCCCCAATGAAGATAAATTGTGCAATTTAACAGCACCAAATATTACTAATGTTATACTGTAATCTTCAAAGATGCACCTGTACTATGTATATGTATGTTACTTAGTTTTGAAGGTTGCATTCAATAACTTTTCCACTACAGGCAATATCACCGACACTATTTCTCCCAGGATGGAGCTGCCTTTTTCCTTCAGCTGTTTAATCTCTTCCTCCATCTTCTCAGCTTCTCTTTTAAATCCTTGCTCCAGATATTCTTGTTGTTCCTGCAGAGATAATTATCAGGTAACCATACCTCCCAACTGTCCCTATTTTGGAGGGACTGTCCCTATTTTAATCCCTTGTCCCTCTGTCCCTCTTTGCTCTATAAATGTCCCTCTTTTTCATTTGAGAAATAGATTTGCGCCAATAAACAGACAATCTTGCTGTAAAAAGTATCCGATTGCTTCCTCGCTGTATATTACATAACAACTTACTTAATATTTCATCATTGGATACAATGCAATCCTGAGAATGTGTCCCTTTTTGGCTGTCTAAAAAGTTGGCACGTATGTGTGTGGGCATGGTTATAGGCGTGTCTTGGTGTGATGTCATGAGTTTGGGCGTGGTTAGAGGCGTGGCCTGATGTGTCCCTCTTTGCAATCTCTAAAAGTTGGGAGGTATGAGATAATTATTCCTTCTGATTCATTGTCATTAGATTTATCAGGGAACATTTAAAACGTACAATCTATGATGCTTTTCCTTTGATGTAAAATCCTGTTAATTAGAACCACGTGAGCCGTTACCTTGAGTTTCTCTTTTATCAGCCATTCGTTTTCTTCTCTCAGCTTCTCTCTTTCTTCGTTCATTTTCTTTTTCAGCTTTTCCAGATGCATCTGATAAGTTTCCTGCTCCTTCTCCCTTTCCTTCTGTAGATCCGCATTAGCCTTCTCCGCGATCTCCTTCTCTCGTGCTGCAGCTTCTGCCTTTGTTCTTCTCCTCTGTAGGGATAATACATGGACATTGCAGAGTTCACTACATTATACTGTGTATGTCTCGGGTAATGCTGTGGGGTTTTGTGGTGTGCTACCTACGCCGTCTCACAGGGCCCCATCCTCATCTAATGTTAGGCCCAGCACTAAATAGGCCATACGGGAAGGCATGGGGGCCATAAAGCGGCATATACCCGTATGACCAGTATATAGCATCAGTTATTTCAGCATTATATGACACTTATTTTAACACTTTTGACATAAGCATAATTTAAACTATTTTTCTGGCCACTGCATTGCACTATTGATCTCAGCAGGTGTGTGGCATTATCTGGACATAACAGTTACATTATATGGTACCATACCTCCCAAGTGTCCCTATTTTGGAGGGACAGTCCCTATATTTAACCCTTGTCCCTCTGTCCCTCTTAGCTCTATAAATGTCCCTCTTTTTTCATTTGGGAAATAGATTTGCATAAATAAACTATCTTGCTTTAAAAAGTATCTGATTCCTTCCTCGCTGTATATTACATAACAATTTATTTAATATTTCATTATTGGATACAATGCAATCCCGAAAATGTGTCTCTTTTTGGCTGCCTAAAAAGTTGGCATGTATGTGTTTGGGCGTGGTCAGAGGCGTGTCTTGGTGTGATGTCATATGTTTGAGTGTGGTTAGAGGTGTGGCCTGACGTGTCCCTCTGCAATCTCTAAAAGTTGGGAGGTATGTGGTACTATTTATATAAATACGCTATAACACTATTTATATGGGTACTGTATCTGCATATTCTTATAAAGAACTGTATGACGCTATTAATGTGACATTATCTACCCATTATATTACTATGTGTTCTGATTGGTTGCTATGGGCTCTGATTGGTTGCTATGGGCTCTGATTGGTTCCTATGGGCTCCGATTGGTTGTTATGGGCATCGATTGGCAGCTATGGACTCTGATTGGTTGTTATGGGCTCTGATTGGTTGCTATGGGCTTTGAGTGGTTGCTACTAGCTCTGATTGGTTGCTATTGGCCCTGAGTGGTAGCTATGGGCTCTGATTTGTGTCTATGGGTTCTGATTGGATGTTATGGCTCTGATTGGTGTCTATGGGTTCTGATTGGTTGCTATGGACTCTGATTGGTTGTTATGGGCTCTGATTGGTTCCTATGGGCTCCAATTGGTTTTTATGGCTCTTATTGGCTGCTATGGGCTCTGATTGGTTTTTATGGGCTCTGATTGGTTGCTATGGGCTCTGATTGGTTGCTATGGGCTCTGATTGGTTACTATGAGCTCTGATTGGTTGCTATGGGCTCTGATTAGTTGTTATGGGCTCTGATTGGTTGCTTTGGGCTCTGATTGGTTACTATGAGCTCTGATTGGTTGCTATGGTCTCTGATTAGTTGCTATGGGCAACAAAGACAGTCTTAGTGTGAGTCAACTTTGATTACTGAGGCCCAATGTGAGGCAGATTGTAGACTGTTTTGGAGACGGAATAAAAAGTAACCAAAAACTGATTTGTGCCCCATAATGATACCAAAGAAAAAGTCTGTTTCTTCTTGAAATAAAAAGCCATCACACGGCAGCTCAAATAATTTTGTGACTTAAAAATTCTGACTTTTTTTTAAAGCATTTTTAAGTGGCCACTATGATTTATTCAACTGAGGTGAGGGCCATAAAAAGGGAACGTATGAGGAAACACTAGCCTGTAGTGCTCTTTCCTCAGTTGGTATATTTGAGTTAAAAGGGTTCTCCATGGGGAAGAAGAAAACTAAATAGATAAACTACATGTCATACTGAAAAAAAAATCCTAAAAACCTTTAGTTAGGAAAGTCTGCTTGTTTTGTCTAGGTTATAATGATTATAGCAGAAGAAAATGGCCGCAGGCAGGCCCGGACTGGCCATAGGGCAAACCGGGCATTTGCCCGGCGGGCCGCTGGGGTCCAGCCGCAGGGCCGGCTCGGATCGCCCGCCGAGGAGGACGGTGTTCTCCCCCGGCGGGCCCCGAGTCCCTGCGCGCGACAGGGGCCGCAATGGTCGCATCAGCGACCAGACCCCTGTGGCAGGGGGCCGACAGGCCCCCCTCGCCAGACGGCTGCACGGCCGGGTCACCGACCCAGCCATGCAGCCATCACGGCCGCCGCCTGCACCGCGCGGTGCAAGCAGCAGCCGAGGCTGAACATCTGGGATCTTCTGATCCCGTCTGTTCAGCTCCCAGGAGGCCGTGGGGCAGGTGCGCGATGTGATGACGTCATCGCGCGCCCGCTCCGCAGCCCTGCGGTATGCTGCCTCCGGGGAAAGACAGAAGAGGAAGAAGCAGAGACTTCAGGTAAGTACTGGTTTTATTTATTTATTTTTTAAACTACCAGCCCCTGTCTGCCTATATACTGCCCTGTCCATCTGTATACCTGCCCGATCTGCCTAGCTATATACCAGCCCCTGTCTGCCTAGCTATATACCAGCCCCCGTCTGCCTATATACTGCCCTGTCCATCTGTATACCTGCCCTGTCTGCCTAGCTATATACCAGCCCCTGTCTGCCTAGCTATATACCAGCCCCTGTCTGCCTATATACTGCCCTGTTCATCTGTATACCTGCCCTGTCTGCCTAGCTATATACCAGCCCCTGTCTGCCTAGCTGTATACCAGCCCCTGTCTGCCTAGCTGTATACCAGCCTCCGTCTGCCTAAATATATACCAGCCCCTGTCTGCCTATATACTGCCCTGTTCATCTGTATACCTTCCGTGTCTGCCTAGCTATATATCTGCCCTGTCTGCCTAGCTATATACCAGCCCCTGTCTGCCTAGCTGTATACCAGCCCTGTCTAGCTATATACCTGCCCTGTCTGCCTAGCTATATACCAGCCCCTGTCTGCCTAGCTGTATACCAGCCCCTGTCTGCCTAGCTATATACCAGCCCCTGTGTGCCTATATACTGCCCTGTCCATCTGTATACCTGCCCTGTCCATCTGTATACCTGCCCTGTCTGCCTAGCTATATACCAGCCCCTGTCTGCCTAGCTATATACAAGCCCCTGTCTAGCTAAAAAACAGCCACTGTCTGCCTAGCTATATACCAGCCCCTGTCGGCCTATATACCTTCCCTGTCTGCTTAGATATATAACAGCCCCTGTCTTCCTAGCTTTATACCAGCCCGTCTGCCTAGCTATATACCAGCCCCTGTCTGCCTAGCTATATACCAGCCCCTGTCTGCCTATATACTGCCCTGTCCATCTGTATACCTGCCCTGTCCATCTGTATACCTGCCCTGTCTGCCTAGCTATATACCAGCCCCTGTCTGCCTAGCTATATACTAGCCCCTGTCTAGCTATATACTGCCCTGTCCATCTGTATACCTGCCCTGTCCATCTGTATACCTGCCCTGTCTGCCTAGCTATATACCAGCCCCTGTCTGCATAGCTATATACCAGCCCCTGTCTGCCTAGCTGTATACCAGCCCCTATCTGCCTAGCTGTATACCAGCCCCTGTCTGCTTAGCTATATATGAGCCCCTGTCTGCCTATATACTGCCCTGTCCATCTGTATACCTGCCCTGTCTGCCTAGCTATATACCAGCCCCTGTCTGCCTAGCTATATACCAGCCCCTGTCTGCCTAGCTGTATACCAGCCCCTGTCTGCCTAGCTATATACCAGCCCCTGTCTGGCTATATACTGCCCTGTCCATCTGTATACCTGCCCTGTCCATCTGTATACCTGCCCTGTCTGCCTAGCTATATACCAGCCCCTGTCTGCCTAGCTATATACTAGCCCCTGTCTAGCTATATACCAGCCCCTGTCTGCCTACCTAAATTCCAGCCCCTGTCTGCCTATATACCTGCCCTGTCTGCTTAGCTATATACCAGCCCCTGTCTGCCTAGCTATATACCAGCCCGTCTGCCTAGTTATATACCAGCCCCTGTCTGCCTATATACTGCCCTGTCCATCTGTATACCTGCCCTGTCTGCCTAGCTATATACCAGCCCCTGTCTGCCTAGCTATATACCAGCCCCTGTCTGCCTAGCTGTATACCAGCCCCTGTCTGTCAAGCTGTATACCAGCCCCTGTCTGCCTAGCTGTATACCAGCCCCTGTCTACCTAGCTGTATACCAGCCCCTATCTGCCTAGCTGTATACCAGCCCCTGTCTGCCTAGCTGTATACCAGCCCCTGTCTGCCTACCTATATACCAGCCCTGTCTACCTATATACCAGCCCTGTCTACCTATAAGTGGCCCTGTCTATATACTGGCCCTGCCTGCTTACATACTGGCCCTGCCTGCTTACATACTGGCCCTGCCTGCCTACATACTGGCCCTAGCTGGCTAATTACTGCCCCTGGCCCTACCTGGCTAATTACTGGCCCTACCTGGCTAATTACTGGCCCTACCTGGCTGATTACTGGGGGCAGCCCTAGCTACCTGGCTGATTACTGGGGGCAGCCCTACCTACCTGGCTAGTTACTGGGGGCAGCTCCAGCTACCTGGCTAGTTACTGGGGCAGCCCCAGCTACCTAGCTAGTTACTGTGGGCAGCCCCAGCTACCTGGCTAGTTACTGTGGGCAGCCCCAGCTACCTGGCTAGTTACTGGGGGCAGCCCCAGCTACCTGGCTAGTTACTGGGGGCAGCCCCAGCTACCTGGCTAGTTACTGGGGGCAGCCCCAGCTACCTGGCTAGATAGTAGGGGCATCCCAGGCTGGCTGGCTAGTTCCGGAGGGCGGCCGTAGCTACCTGGCTAGTTACTGGGGGCAGCCCGGGCTACCTGGCTAGTTACTGGGGGCAGCCCCAGCTACCTGGCTAGTTACTGGGGGCAGCCCCAGCTACCTGGCTAGTTACTGGTGGCAGCCCCAGCTACCTGGCTAGTTACTGGGGCAGCCCCAGCTACCTGTCTAGTTACGCTGTTTGGGGAATCGATAGGAAAGTGCTGGTAAAGAGAGGAGTCTAAGATGTATTTGTGGTAAATTCTACAGAGACGAGTAGTGACCTGGAGAAGAAGACACTGCATGCTGTACCGGACAGAGAAAGAAATGGAAAGGAACGAATCATCAGGGAAGACATCATGGAGGTTTGGGCCAGAAGGAGACGAAAAGGAGAAGAGAACAACTCCCATCAGAGATGACGTCTCCTGTGAGTCCCTGCTGTCAGGGTAATTTTACTTCTATGTTGAATCAGTGCTGTATCATGTGATGGTGACCTGACTACTGGGGATGTGATTGGTTGTAGGTTATGCTGGTGCTTATGTAGTGTCAGTGTGGGCTTGTCCCTGATTGTAAAGCAAGTGCACACCTGACTCTGTGATGAGGGGTTTCTCTGCACCACTTTTTCTTTCTTGCTTGCGTTTAGGGGGCTTTCACTCAGAGCGGTTTTGGTGCATTTTTTGATGCGTTTTTTTGTGCAGAAATGTTCAGCATTAACTGCTCTGCCTTTCTGTACAAAAACGCACCGAAAACACATAAAAAATGCAGCAAAAATGCTCCGTGTGAAAGCAGCTTTATAGTGTAGTTTATTTTAGAAAGTGGCGAGGTGCGAGAACAAGGGACATTTTTTAGGCGGATATTGTATGTGGGCTGGTGAGGGCTTAGTGCCAGGCCGCAGGGCTCCTAACCAGGACAGGCTCTGTGAGCTACTTCCTGGTTAGGCTGTCTGACATAACTGAGCACGTGTGCTGTGCTCATTCAGCCTCAGCGACTTGTGGTATGAGGGACGGTACTGTTTGTCTCTTGCGTTTATGTCACTGTAAGGCTATGTCTACACTCAGTGGACAAAAAACGACCTGAAAACGAATTACTAAAAACGTTAATGAAACTGAGTTTTCTGTCCGCTGCCTGTCAAAAGCAGCTGAAAAAACATCCATTTTTTGGTGCCTTTTTCGTTTTTGGAGCGTTTTTTGAAGCGTTTTTTGGAGCGTTTTTTGAAGCGTTTTTTGGAGCGTTTTTTGGAGCGTTTTTTTTTTAAGCGTCTTTGCTCTGCTTTTTAATGTATGCACAAATTAAGCCATTGGATGTAAGCTACACCCTACAGGCGGAGTTAACATGTTAAGTAGTCACTTCCTTTAGATCACTGTAGCCATTGTGAGTACATTGTCCTTTGTGTGCTGCTGCGTGCTACTGCTTTATTAAATTTTGCACCAGATTCTTGCACCAAAATCCACAAAAACCCACATTATCTTTCCATACAGCAAGATAACTGTATTAGCATCAAAATCTGTAAAGAAAAGGATTTTAGCGCCAGACTCCCAAAAAACGCATTATTGCGCCAAATTCCGTAAAAAATATTTTTAGTGGCAGAAGCGAGATCACTTTATTAGCGCCAAAATTTTTAAAGATATTGAACTAAGCCCCCAAATCCATCAACAAACGGATTCTGGCGCCAAAATTCGTAAAAAAATTTATTTATTTGCGTCAAAATCTAGATCACTTTATTAGCGCCAAAATCTGTAAATATACGGATTTTTACCCCAAAAGCCATAAAAATGGATTCTTGCACCAAAACCCTTTTTTTAAAAAAAGTATTTTTGGCGTCAAAAGTGAGATAAGTTATTAGCCCAAATCAGTAAAAAAAATTATTTAGTGCAAAAAACGTTAAAAAAAAAGGGAAAATTTTTTCGCCCAAAAACCATAAAAAAAGTATTTTTGGGTCAGAGGAAGATGCGTTATTGGGCAAATCTGTAAAAAAAATTATTTTTGTGCCAAAAAACGTAAAAAAAAGGATTCTTGCTCCAAAATCCGTAAAAAACGTATTTTTGGCATCAGAATTGAGAAAACAATTTTTAATGCCAAAATCTGTAAAAAAAATTATTTTGGGCCCCAAAAACGAAAAAAAAACGGATTCTTGCGCCAAAATCCGAAAAAAAAAAACTTTTTTTGGCTCAGAGGGAAAAAGTTTTTAGCGCCAAAACGTAAAAAAAAAATTTTTAGTGTCAAAAAACTAAAAAAAACGAATTTTTTTTGCGCCAAAATCCTAAAAAAAAACGATTTTTGCAGTCAGAGGCGAGATAACGTTTTTTGGCCTAAAATCTGTAAAAAAAATTTATTTTGTCCCAAAAAAAAACTTAAAAAAATTTTTTTCTTGCGCCAAAATCCGAAAAAAAAAAATTTTTGACGTCAGAAGCGAAAAAATTATTAGCGGCCAAATCTGTAAAAAAAAATTATTTAGTGTCCAAAAATCTTTTAAAAAAAAAAATTTTTTGCGGAAAACCCGAAAAAAAAAAACGCATTTTTGGCGTAAAGGGCAGGGGGAAAATTTATTACGCCAAAGTCTTAAAAAAATTTTTTTTAGTCACCAAAAAAGTAAAAAAAGAATTTTTGCGTCAAAACCTTTAAAAAATTTTTTTTTGGCATAAAGGGTGAGATAACGTTATTAGCGCCAAAATTTTTTGTAAAAAAAAAATTATTTTGGGCCCAAAAAAAAACGAAAAAAAAAGGTTCTTGCGCCAAATCCGAAAAAAAAACGATTTTGGGGAGGGGCGAAAAAGGTTAATAGGCCAAATTTAAAAAAATAATTGTAGTGTAAAAAATGGGAAAAAAAAAAAACGGATTTTTGCGCCAAAATCCTAAAAAAAAAAAGGATTTTGGGTCGGGCGGGGAAAAAAAAAACTTATTAGCCCCAAAGTCTTAAAAAAAATTTTTTTGTCCCCAAAAAAACGAAAAAAAAAAGGGATTTTTGCGCCAAATTCCATTAAAAAACTTTTATTTTTGGCTCGGGCGGGGAAAAACGTTATTAGCGCCAAAATCGAAAAAAAATTATTTTAGGCCAAAAAAAAAAAGTAAAAAAGGATTCTTGCGCCAAAATCCGTAAAAAAAAAAGATTTTTGGGGCAGAAGCGAGTAACTTTTTAGCGCCAAATTGAAAAACAAAATTATTGAGTGAAAAAAAACTAAAAAGGATTCGGCGCCAAAAACCAAAAAAACCCTTCGGGGCCCCCAAAAATCCGAAAAAAGTATTTTTCAGCACATAGCAAAAAACTTTTTTAGCGCCAAATTTTGTTAAAAAAGGATTTTAGCATAAAAATTTTGTAAAAAAAACAATTCGACCCCAAAAAACGAAAAATAAACGTATTTTTAGCGAAAAAAAATGATTGCGAAAAATCGTTTAGCGACCAAAGCATGATATTTTTTTACAAAAGTAAAAAAAAAGGAAATCACAACACTTGTATGCGATTTGTAAAATAAACTTTTGTAACACCCACTAATGGGACGGGTCTCCTGGGGGGTTTTTTATTGAAAAACGCGGCAAAAAAACCCCCAAAAAAGACGTCCGGCGTTTACATGACCCTGTATAAATTTTCTGCCCGGCTTGGGTTTTTTTTTTGAGAATTTTGCAAAATCGGGATAAAAAAAACGAGCAAAAAAAAAAAAACTCGGGGTG
>JAODAL010065377.1:0-18260 GCA_025379985.1 Phyllomedusa bahiana | reverse complement strand
TTAACAGTTTGCTATTAAAATTTTTCCTGGATATTGGGCAGCCTGAAACCTTATATTGGAAAAAACTTAATTTCTAGTAATGCAGGTCTTTTTGTTAGTGCAAACTCCTTTTATTATCAGTTACATTTCAGATAGGTGTTAAATTTTTTCCCTTTTACACTGTGATGTTGATAATCCCCCTTGCACTTAAATAAAATCCAGAAATCTTGTAGTCGCACAGGTTGTTGTTGCCAAAAATCCCGTGTATGTAAAAAAAACATACAGTTAGTGTTTTTGACTTTTTGCACCCAGCACTGTTCATTGAGCGCTCTACGAAAAATTTTAAAACAGAATTCTATTTCCCCAAAAGGTGAATTGAAGGTGCAAAAAAATACCGGGTTTTTATAAAAAAAATAACAGTTAGGTTTTTTTTGACTTTTGCGAACCCGCATGTTCATTGCGCGCATTACAAAAATCTTAAAACGCAATTTTATTCACCCAGGTGTTTTAAAGGGTGCAAAAAAAAAAAGTTTATTATATCAAACTAACAGTTACGTGTTTTTTACTTTTGCGCCCCCGCATGTTCTTTGACGCAATCTAGAAAATTTTTTAAAACAGAATTCTTTATTCCCCACAGGGAAATTTGAAAGGTGCAAAAAATACCGTTTATTATAAAAAAAAATTAACGTTAGTGTTTTTTGACTTTTCGCCCCGATGTTCTTGACCAGCATCTAGTAATCTTAAAACGCAATTTTTTTCCCTAATTATTAAAAAACCAACTTTGGGTTTTTTTGGGGAAATTTTTGGGTTGTTTTTAAAAATTTTTTAAACCCCGGTTTTTATTAAAAAAATTTAAAAAAATAACTTTTGTTTTTTTTGACTTTTGGCACCCAGCATGTTCATTGACGCGATCTACGAAAATTTTAAAAAAGCAATTCTATATTCCCCAAAAGGTAATTAAAAGGTGCAAAAAATACGTTTATTATATCAAAACATAACATTTTGTTTTTTTTGACTTTTGCCACCCGCATTTCATTGATGCGCATCTAGTAAATCTTAAAACAGAAATTTCTATATTCCCACGGTGAATTGAAAGGTGAAAAAAAATACCGTTTATTTTCCCAAAAAACATAACAGATACGTGTTTTTGGACTTTTCCCCCAGTCCAGATTTGTTGTGACCCCCTGCAGTTAAATTTAAATTTCCAGCTTTTTTGTTTTGATTAGAGGGTTTTGGAAATAGTTGTGATTTCCCGTCTTTTAATAAGAGATTTTCCCAAAAAATATTCCTCCTTCTAAATTTTTTTTTTTGAACATGGAGCGAAATGCGGTGGAAAGGAGCAAAGGGGGGGGTACACGGGGTAGAGGTAGAGAGGGGGGGTCCTTCCGTGTGGCGAAACAGCATGCCAGGGTTGTCAGTTGCAGGCCGTCAGGCCTGTCATGGGGGTCGGGCCCCGTAAATCTAAGAAAGAACATCGTGCCAATCTGCCCTTCAGTGGTTAATGCAACCTGCATCTAGGTTTACCCCCTCGTCCCCCAGTCAGGCCACAAATGTCGTCATCGCATCATCACTGTCCAACAGAAGCAGCCAAATGTCAATCGGTACCCCCCTGTGGTAATCCCTTTCTGAAGACCTCTTGTGACAAAAATGCGGGTTGGGGGCAGAAAAGGGATGTTTAAAAGATCAAGAGGATGGGTTTTTTTCTTGCGCCCAGTTATGTGCCATAGAGGGGTGAAGGAAACCCGGGCAATCGGCAAAATGGGCGGTCGGAACGCCTTGCAGTGCCCCTTGCTTTTTAGCCCGCGCTTTGGATGCGAAAAATCGGGGCGACAAGTCACCTGTGTTGTGATGATGTTTTGCGACATTCCCGGGTCCTTCCCGGTCTTTTCCCAGAATTTTTTTGCGAGGCTTTCAGTGGACAAAGGGGGAAGCGATGGGGGGAGTGTCAATACGGGTTTCCCCCCACAAAAGGGAGAGGGCGGGGCAAAATCCGTGATTTGATTCCGCCAGCCACGGTCAGCGCAAACCGGGCTCTCCTCGCTTATCGCCGTCCAAAAGGTCCAGGGACCTCTCAGCCTGGGCCTTCTTTGAGAAGCCTCTGATTTCACCCAGCGATACAGATGTCATATGCGCCTTTGCAGTAATCGAATAAGTAGAGGCAAGAACCTTAAGTGGGTTAACCACCACCAACATGTTGTCACATGAGCGAAATGCATGGTTGATAATGGAGGGAAAACACTTGGACAAAATAGGCGCAGACCGACGCGGCCTCCAAACCAGCTGTCACACCATCTGTCTCGCCTCCTCCTCCTCCGCCACCACCAAGCGTTCCTCCGCTGGCCCATGTCTATCAGAGTCATGATCAGGGTGATTCAGCCTACGCTTCAGTCTCCACCGTCGCCCGAGTACCACCTGCACCAACCAGAGGGGGGACCCATTAATACCCCTTCTCCTTCACGCCAGTTGTTTTGACACTCTGCACGCCGGACAGCGGGCAGGTCATAGCAGCAGCCTTCTGTCTTCCAGGTTTGGGAACAGAAGGAAACACTTTTACCCAAAACATCCCAAAGCAAAAACCTGATTGTCAGCATTGCCAGGCTTTGCCTTGGGAAATGTTGCCTTTCCGTCTGGGTGGAATCAGATGGTTCCGCCACGTCATGGCCCTCGCCTGCCCCCAATACAGTTTGCGAGCAGGCATTTCTTTGCCAGAAAAGCCGTCCCTGCCCTGGCCTGCCACGTTGTATCTAAAATTTCTTGGCTTGTCTGCATCTGTAGTCCGGGAAAAGTCAATCTCAACAACGACACATGGATAGTTAAGCCGGCCAAGCCGCATTATATATCAGTGACAGCTCATGGGTGTGCTGGGTGGATGTCTATGGGCGGGGGACGGTGGCTCTCAGGCTCGGGCTCGCTCTTTCAAAACGGCGAGGGATGGTGCAGGGCTCTTTCCCCCAAGGTCCTCTTGGTGGCATCCGTGCCCTGAGGAACCAGGCCGTGTTGAAATTCTATCTGCCTGGAGACCGTCCACACACGTCAGGAGCTGTGGACGGACTCATAAGCAACGAGACCGAGCGCTGGCTGGGTGACAAGACCTTGTGCAAGGCCAAGGTGGTGTGAGATGGGCGAAATCTGCTTGCCGCACTTCAAGATCGGTAGGCTGGGAGCACATCCACTTGCCTGGCACATGTCATGAACCTTGTGTCCAGAAAATTTTTCTAAGAGCTACCCGGGTCTGGGACTGCCTGCATGAAGAAGGCTCGAGGTCCTGATTGTTCGCACTTCCGCACGTTGCTCACTGCTTCATCCTGCCTGGATGGTTTGCAGAGTCAGCTCGGCCTCCCAGTCACCCGTCTGCATTGTTGATAGTGGGGCTAACACGCTGGAATTCACCCCTACACAATGCTCCAGCGATTGTTGAGGGCAGCAGCGCAATGCCATTACGCAGTACGAAGTGACACATGGCCTGACCAACGAAGAGGTACGGACCCTCGGGGTTGTTGAACCACCGTGTGTGGAAGGCAGGTGAAAGTGCTCTGAACCATTCTTGCACAGTTTTGAAGAAGCACCAAAATGGTCAGTGCGGGACTATGCCACTATGTCAGCATGAGATTGTGGTGTTTTTAGTTCTGGAACGATGTTGGAACCACTCTGAAACAACATGGTCCCGCGATGCGTCGGAGGTGAGACGGACTCAGATGCGGACACGGAGCACTTTCTATCCGTCAAATCCACAAGGGGCCGACCAGTTTCTGAATTTCATCGATCTTCTAGGCAGTGGTTCGGGGGTTCAAGAGCTAGTTGCAAGGTGGCGCTTCAGCTATCAGGGATTCTGGCATTCATCTCAGGCATGCCAGGGCGATGTGTTTGAAGCTGTGCCGGAAGGCAGCGGAGGAGGAGGTGGAGGCAGGTATTCCTAGAACACCGATGTTACCGTCGTCCTGCCTTGGAAAGAGGTTGGAGCGACTTTGAGGACGGAGGAGGGAAGATGAGGAAGATTCAGTTTGCTAGTGCCCCTCACCCAGAGCGTGGGAAATCAAGGCTCACATCCTTCACATGAGTGCGTGGTTTGCTCCATTTTGCCTCCAAACATGGATCCTCGCATTTAAGGCATCAAAATTAACAAAGTTACTGGGTGGCCTCCTTCCGGGATCCCGGTACAAAACAAAAATCTAGAACTTTCCTTTCCACCACCCAAAATAGGAGATTTAAATCGAAATGGCTATGTCCTTGCTGATTGATCAACTGGAGACCATCTGTTGCGTTGCTTCACGTCCCAATTGTCACGGTGGAACTACATCAGCGAACGTGGACAGCAGTAGTCTCAGTAGAGTGCCAAGTTGGCGTAGACTGGCAGCAGCAGGCAAGAGGTTGGCAGAAAAAGCCTAATGGGTGACCTATGGCATTCCTTTGCTTACAACCTCACAAAGCATGCATTGCTGGGGCACAAATCCAACACACAGAGATCAGCTTAAGATCATGGTGCACGACTATCTGCGTCTCAAAAAAAAACCACGATGGTTTTTGCATGTGTCCTGGGACACATAGATTCTGGGTTATCCTAATTGGACGAAATGGGCCCAGAGCTGGCTCGTAGCCATAGAGGAGTTTTCGCCCCAGCAGGCCAGCTGGTTCATATCTGAGCGGACATTCAGCACAGGATGGAGGAGAAGCTCATTTCAGACAAACGCTTCCGGCTTTCCAAGATAATGTGGATAGTTTGACTGCATCACTGATGAATCAGGCTTGGTCTATGATGATGTTGTGGCCCCAATTGCCGAGTGTCAACGATTTGTTGCCGGTCTACCTTCACATTTCCTTTTCAATCAGAAATGGGTCTCTTGAAAAATTTTTTTAAAAATGATTCATTGTCTTTCTGCAATTTTTTATTTATTTTCACACAGTTCATTTTGATGGTTTTGCTGTGAGGAGACTGTAAAAGACAGCAATGTTTCTATGACAAAATCAGTTATTCCATTTACTCACTTTATCTTAATGAAGTTTTTCAGCATGTCAATGGTTTTGAGGTCTATGGTTGCTCGTGTGATCAAGCTTTAATCATGGTCACTTGGAACATGAAAGATATGTGGCTTCAAGTGGATTTCTACTCACAATTTTTAATAGTGGCTGAGATTGAGTAGTCATATTTATAATTTTTTGGGGTCATGTTGCTGTGGATACAGCTATTATTATGGTCATTTGGAATTGAAATGTGGCTTTAAGTGGCATTTCTCCCTACTATTTTTTAACAGTGGTTGAGAAGTCATTTTTATAATTTTTTGGGGTCATGTGCTTTGAAATGCAGACGAATACTACAGATCCTTTTATAAAAAAATGTTGTTTCTAACTAGACATATTGTTCTGCACTTTTTGACCACAAAGTGGCTCAAGGGTCATGCTTTGAATTTTTGGGGGCATTTGGCTGTTGACATGCAAGTTATACGTCAGGTCCTATTCTAAAATTGGTTTGTTTCCTAAAAGACATTTGTTCTTCACAATCTGACCAAAGTGGCTCAGGGTCATGCTTTCAATTTTTGGGGGCATTTTGCTGTGAAATGCAGATATACTTACAGGTTCCTATTCTAAAATTTTGTTTCTAACAGACATTTGTTCTTCTCAATTGTCCAAAGTGGCTCAAGGGTCATGCTTTGAATTTTTTGGGGGCATTTTGCTGTGTCATGCAGCTATAACTACAGGTCCTATTCTAAAATAATGTTGTTCTAACAGACATGTGTTCTTCAACTATTGAACAAAGTGGTCAGGGTTCATGCTTTTTCGAATTTTTGGGGGCATTGTGCTGTGGACTTATGCAGCTATCTACAGGGTCCTATTCTAAAAATGTTGTTTCTAACAGTCATTTGTTCTTCATCAAATTGACCAACCAAAGTGGTCAAGGGTATGCTTTGAATTTTTGGGGGCATTTTGCTGTGACTGCAGATATACTACAGGTCCTATTCTAAAAATGTTGTTTCTATCGAACATTTGTTCTTCACAATGACCAAAGTGGCTCGAAGGGTCATGCTTTGAATTTTTGGGGGCATTTTGCTGTGACCATGCAGCTATACTACAGGTCCTATCTAAAAAATGTTGTTTCTAACAGACATTTGTTCTGCACAAATTGGTAAATGAGTGGTCAAAGGGTGATGGTGCTGTTCAGAAAAAGGAATAGGTGGCAATGTTTATTGGACCACATATTGCAAAAATGACTTGTTTTTGCAATATATTTAACATAGCTATAATTCCATGTATTGAGACAAAACATTTAATACAATGAAAAAAAGAGTACATAGACATGGTGGGATTACCATTTATTTTAAAAATGTGTTTTCTAGAAATTAAAAGTACCTAAAACTTGCATGTACAAAATAGCTGTTAAAAAAATTCCATGAATTGTACACGGGATGGTAAGGAAAACTTGACCAGATGTAGGGTATTTCAGGTAGAACATGGAGTATGGAGCACAGCAGAGGAACAAGTACAGAGACCATTTTCCTCCAGCACGTTGAGTAAAATGAGAAAAAGAATGCCAAGATATAAGGGGCACCTGGGTGGTAACAGGAGCGTTGAACCACCCAGTTTTCCAAAGGTTGAAGCTCAATTGGTTCCACACTCATAGGAAGGGGCAAGCGGCTACCCAGGTATTTACTGGGTACAGAGGAAGGTGGAGTTCTACACGTCGCTTCCGCCGCTGCTCAGCCGAACAGTTTTTCGTTGCTGCGTCATTCAGGGCAATTTTAACCTGCGTGTTAATAGATGACGGACGCCAGCCTGGGTTTCACCGCACCCACTGTACTCCGGCACTGGGTCATGCGGTCGGCCCAGGACAGGTATTGTTCCAATGTCCAGTGAAACTAAAATGGTGGTTGAAAGGTCATTTTTCCGTACTTTCATTTTAAAATGTGGGGGTCATGCAGGTTTGGGGTCTTGCTGTGGCCAAGGAAGGTTATAGTCATTGGTCCAGTTCAACTAAATGGTGGTTGAAATGACTCCTTTTTCCGGCACTTTTTAAAATGGTGGGGTCTCATGAAGGTTTGGGGCTCAGTTGCTGTGGCCCAGGACAGGTATAGTCAATGTCCAGTGAAACTAAAATGGTGGTTGAAAGTACTTCCTTTTTCCGGCACTTTTTAAATGTGGGGGTCATGCAGGTTAGGGGCTCATGCTGTGGCCCCAGGACAGGTATAGTCAATGTCCATGAAACTGAAATTGGTGGTTTGAAGACTCCTTTTTCCCGTCAATTTTTAATGTTGGGGGTCATGCAGGTTGGGGCTCATGCTGTGGCAAGGAAGGTATAGTCACAATGGTCAAGGTACAACTAAAATGTGGTGAATGACTCCTTTTTCCGGCCTTTTTAAATGTGGGGGTCATGAAGGTTTGGGGCTCATTGCTTTGTGGCCCAGGAGGTTTAGTCAATGTCCAGTGAAACTAAAATGGTGGTTGGGAAAAAAGACTCCATTTGCGGCACTTTTTAAATGTGGGGGTCATGCAGGTTTGGGGCTTCTTGCTTCGTTCCAGGACAGGGATATTCATGTCCTGGGTTCAAGTAACATGATGGTTCAAAATCATACTGCTTCTGGCACTTTTTAATTGTTCTGGCTGATTGCAGGTTTAAGGGTAGGCTGTGGTACAAGACAGGTGATAGTATAATGGTCCTGTGACTTTTTTTCTGTGACTTTTATAACTAAGTGTGTTTGCCTAAGATGTAGGAACGTATCCATTTGAATGTGTGGATGTTAATTTCAGCTTCTCCCAGCATTGTATGGGTGTTGTTGTAATAAATGAAGGTGTTGTTGCTTCTCGCCTAGGAACTTTAATGGTAATCGCGCATATCGTTGCTCACTATCGAAAAACCTTATCGATTATCGGTGCCGACTATCGACTATCGATCGATCTCGATAGCAATTGCAATTCGCTCATCAACTTATGGTGGACCGTGGCAACACGCTGGAATTCCACCCTCCACATGCTACTGAGTTTGTGGCAGCAGCGCACATGCCATTACGCCTGTACTATAGTACACATGGCTGACAAGAGGCGGTGCGGAACCGCGGGGTGTTGAGCCACCGAGAGGCAGGTTTGAAAGAGCTCATGCACCATCCTTGCCAGTTTTGAAGAAAAAGAAACCACCAAAATGGTCAGTGCGGAACAATGCCCTTGTCAGGCATGGAGGCATGTGGTGTCTTCTTAGTCCGGAACGATCGTTGGGGACACTCTGATTCATCAGTCCCGCCATGCGACGGAGGTGGGGAGGACACAGATAGGGGACATGGAGCCTTTATCTCCATCGAATCCACAAGGGCTCGACAGTTTTCTCAATTTTATCGGTCTTCATCTAGGCAGTGGTTCGGGGTCAGGGCAAGTGCAAGGCAGCGAATCAGCTTCAGGGTGATTCATCTGAGGCAGAGTCGGGCTGTGATTGAAGCTCTGCTGGAGGGAGCTGTGGAGGAGGGAGGAGGTATCCTTGGGGGACAACGATGTTCAAACGTTTTCCCTCTGCCTTGGAAAGAGGTTGGCGGCGGAATTGGAGGCCGGAGGAGGTAGATGAGGAAGATCAGTTTGCTAGTGCCCTCGGACCAGAGGGATTTAGAACCACAAGGCTCCATCTCTTCACATGAGTGCTTGGATTACTCCATTTCCTCCTACATGTTCCTCGCATTAAGGCATCAAAATTAATAACAGTTTACTGGGTGGCCCCCTCCTTGATCCCCGGTACAAAAACAAAACACGCAGTTTTCCTTCCCACCCACCAAAATGGGTGCGTAAATGCAGGAAATGGAGTCCTTGCTGATTGATCAAACTGAGACATTGTTTTGTCTGCTTCACGATTTTCAAATGGCCGGTGTGGAACAACCGTCAGCGGACGTGACAGCAGAGTAGAGTGTTAATGATGATGCGGCGGCAGCTGCAGCAGCAGGCAAGGTGGCAGAAGGCCTAATGGGTGACCTCTGGCAATCTTTATTTACACCTCACCAACGATTGTAATGCAGGGCCACATTTACAACACACAGAGGACCAGCCTTAAGATCATGGTGCACCGAATATTTGGCGTCTCAACTTCCGATGTTTTTTGTTATGTGTTCAGGACCCAAGCGACTTCTGGGTATCCAAAACGGAAATGAATGGCCCGTGCTCGCTCGCATACGCATAGTGGTGTTGTCCTTGCCAAGCAGCCAGCGTCGATATCTGAGCGGACCTTCAGCACAGCTGGTGGGTCTTACTGACAAACGCATCCGGCGCTTTCAATCAGTAATGTTGATCGTTTGGACATTCTTCAGATGAATCAAGGATGGTTCTTGATGATGTGGTGGCCCAATTGCGAGTGCACCGATTAGTTGCCGGTCTTCTTCACATTCCTCTTCAATACAGAAATGTCCTCTTGAACAATGTTTTTTTTAAATGATCATTTCATCTCTGCAATTTTTATTTCTGTTAAAAAGATCATTTTGCTGGTTTTGCGTTTTGTGGAGACTTGTAAAAGGACACCAAGGTTTCATGACAAAACCGTATTCCATTTTTAATGACGTTATCTTTAGATCTTTCTTGCATTGTTCAATAGTTTTGAGGTCATGTTGCTGTGAGATAAGCTAATAATCATGGTCCTTTGGAACAGAATTGTGGCTTCTAAGTGGCCATTTCTCCCTCAAAATTTTTAACAGTGGCCTGTAGAAAGTCATTTTTATATGTTTTGGGGTCCATGTTGCTGTGAGTACAGCTATAATCATGGTCCTTTGGAAAAGAATGTTGGCTTCTAAGTGGCATTTTCCCTCACAATTTTTTATACAGTGGCTGGAGAAGTCATTTTTATAAGTTTTTGGGCCATGCTGCTTTGAAATGCAGCATATAATACAGGTTCCTATTCTAAAAAATGTGGTTTTTTAACAGACATTTGTTCTTCACAATTGTTCAAAGTGGCCTCTCAAGGGTCATGTTTTTGAATTATTGGTGCATTTTTGCTGTGAAATGTAGCTATACTACACGGTCCAATTCTAAAAAAATTGTAGTTATTTAAACTGACATGTGTTCTTCACAATTGTCAAAAGTGGCTCAAGGGTCATTATGTTTTGAATTTTTGGGGGGCATTTTTGCTGTGAATGCAGCTATTCTACAGGTCCTATTGTAAAAAATGTGGTTTCTAACAGACTTTTGTTCTTCACAATTGTCAAAAGTGGCCTCAAGGGTGATAGTGCTGTCAAAAACAGGAATAGGTAGGACACTGTTAATGGACACATATTGCAAAATGGGACTTGATTTTTGCAAGATCTTTAAATTAGCTAGCAATACGGTAGTGAGAAAACCCATTTATTACAAAAAACTTAAATAAAAGAGAACAAAGACGTGGTTGGGATTCATCCTATTTTAAAATGTGTTTTCTAGAAGTTCAAATTACTTATAAAACTGGCATTGTACAAATAGCTGCATTCAAATTTTCCTACTACTGAATTTGTACAAGGGAAGGTAAAGGGTAGACTTGAAAACAGATGTAGGTTACCCAGGACAGGTCTAATCAAAATGTCCAGTTCAACTAAATTGGTGGTCAACGACTCCTTGTTTTTGGCACTTTTTAAAATCTGGGGGTCATATGGTTTGGGGCGCATTGTGTGGCCAGACAGTATTTGTCAATTCCAGTACAAATTGAAATGGTGGTTGAAAGAATCCTTTTTCCGGCACTTTTTAATCTGTGGGTCAGACAAGGTTTTTATTGGTCATACTGTGGTATCGAAACAGGTATAGTCAATGTCAGTTCAAACTTAAATTGGTGGTTGTAAACTCCTTTTTCTGGAACTTTTTAATCTGTGAGTCATGTAGATTTAAGGGTTCATACTGTAGTACTGAAAGGTATAGTCAATGTCCTGTTCCATCTAAAATGGTGGTTCACAGACTCGCTTTTTACGGCACTTTTTTAATCTGGGGGGGCATGCAGGTTTGGGGCTCATGCAGTTCCCAGGACTGGGATAGTCCAGTCCATTGAAAAAAAAAATGGTGGTTGAAATTTGACTCCTTTTTCGGCACTTTTATATGGGGTGTCATGCAGGGTTTGGGCTCATGCTGTGGGCCAGGACAGGGATAGTTATGTCCAGTAACTAAAATGGTGGTTGAAAGACTCCTCTTTTCCGGCCCACTTTTTAATCTGGGGTCATGGGTTTGGGGCTCATGCTGCACCTCCAGGACAGGGGATATTCAATGTCCAGTTCAAGTAAAAAATGTTGGTTTCAATTCATACTGCCTTCAGGCACTTTTTAATTTGTGGGTCATGAGGGTTTAAGGGTCAGGCTGTGGTACCAAGGACAGGGATAGTGAAATGGTGTGGCTTTTTAACCTAAGTGTGTTGCCTAACGATGTAGCTCGTATCCATTTGACTGTTGTGGATGTTAATTCCAGCTTCTCCACTATTCATGGGCCTTGGTGTTAAAAGTGAAATGGGGCTCCTGCCATTTACCATGTGCCATTTCTTTTTTCTTTTTTTTTTAAACTGTAAATTTTTATTTTACTTAGATACAATAAAAACACATATAACAATGTCATAAATAAAGTAACATTAAGGGAATAGCATTACTCTATCACTTTCAAAGCATAGAGACCAATAGATGGTATCCTCCATATAAATCTAACACGATAAAAAAGAAAGGAAACAGTAGCATATCATGAAAATAAAGAGAGACCAACTGTAAAGTCTCTATAGAAAAATCCCATTCGGAGAGAAAACACAACCAATGAAAAGAAAATTTAAATCATAACAGTAAAAAACAAGGGACAAGGGAACTCGAAGAAAGGACACACAGGGGAAAAGGTAATCTTATGCAAAGACCTACAGTCCCAAACCATTCTATCAATAGTTATAGGTCTTGAATAATGATGAGCGATTGTGTCAACTATCGTTATCAATTCGATACCTGTCCTGTACCACAGTATGATCATTAAACCTGTCTGGAACCACAGTTAAAAGTGCCAAAAAGGAGTCTTTAAAAACTCCATATTAGTTGAGCTGGGACATTGACTATATCTGTCATGGACCGCAGTATGACCCATAAAAAAACTGTTCTGCCCACAGATTTTTAAAAAGTGCCCGGAAAAAAGGAAGTCTTTGAACCACCATTTTAGTTTATACTGGACATTGACTATACTGTCCTGGGGAACAGCATGAGCCACAAAAACTGCATGACCCCAGCTTAAAAAAGTGCCGGGGAGAGGAAATGGAATTCTTTGAACCTCCATTTTAGTTGAAATGTGACTTTGTCTATTACCTGTCCTGTTTACAACAGCTGCCATCAATCCCGCTTGACCCACACATATAATAAAGTGCCGGAAAAAAAGGGCTCTTTGAACCACCATTTTAACAAGCTTGCAGAGAGAAAAACATTCGTTTGGCACTCCTTTCCCCAATTGCTAGGCATTGTGGCAGAGTAGGCTCCCTGTGATAGCGCTTTTCCACATCTTTCTCGGTGGTGCTCTGTGTCATAAGAACAATCTTTGTTACATTCCCGATAATAAGATAAGAGTAGAAAGACAAGTGTTCACGGCACTCAACCACATTGCTTCTTTAAAATTAACTTCTTTATTTTCGGCACTCCTGTGGAGGGGCTGACAAATGGATACACTTATCAGGCAACAGCCGTTTTCGCGCGGAGCCTCCGCGTTCATTCCTGGCCTCACTTGAAATTGATATCACGCCTTTTAACTTCCTTTTCCCAGTCACATAACTTCCATTCACAAAATGTTGTATACAATACAAATCCTATACTTTCTACCTTTAAAACATTCTATATATTTACGAAGTAGAAGATATAGTCATTTTTATTAATTAAACCTGTCTCCCTAATGCATCTGTTTTTAATTACACTCAGCCCTCACATTTGTTACTGGCGAGTGTGTCGTTCCATTCCATTGGCCGGTGAGAACACCTTTGTAAACCTGCAAATCGGGACTTCGCAGGTATTCCTTATTATGCCACTTCTGTCATATGTTTAATAAGCGGGTGCATCTTCCCCGTTTTATGGGAATAGAAATGTTTCTTATCCTCTTAAAAAGAGTCTAATGGTATTTACTAATGAGGAAAAAAAACACAATACACCAGATATAATCTACTACGAAAATCCGATCTGACGTAATAAATCGCTTTACGTTTATTTGTACTTCTCTAATGGTACAATAGATTTGCCTTAATTTGTTTACAGAAAAGAAACAGTTATTACACTATGCTATTTACCATGTGGGATTGTTTATGTAGCCATGCTTTTTTACAATCTCTAAGTCTACTTCTACTATTTCGTTCATCAAGTTTGTTCTTCTTTTAAAACGAAATGATGGGAAGTTCATGAGTTTTATCCTTAAGTTGTTACATCACTTTGTAATATATGCCTGTGTTTTGGTTTTTTTTACCTTTATTTACAATGTTTCTAATTGTTCTTGACATTGGGCTATATTCAAAGAAAATATGCTACAATATAATTGTTCGTGTTTAGGCCTATTCCTCAAAAGTTATAGCCTATCCTTGGCTTATGCGCTTTGTAAATGATTTAGAAATATTATTTTTTCTCTAGAGCCCCAAATTCTTTGCGACTATCATTTGTCCAATGATTGTTCTAAAATATCACTATAATACTATTTTTTCTTCAATCTATGATTGTCATATTGGTAGGCTGGATTGTACATGTGGAGGTGAAATCTATTAGAATGTAGGAGCAACGAATTCGTTGCTGTAGAGTTTAGATATCCCTAGTCTTAATTTCTACTAGTTTCCAATATTAATTTCCACATCTATAAAACTCCACTTTTTTAACCTCCAAATGTTGATGTACACTGCAATTTTCATTTATATTTAAATCTTTGTGAAATCTTTGAACTCCTGTCTGATCCGGATAAATTATCAAAACGTTCTTTAATCTAGAAACATTCAACTTTGTGTTTTAGAAAATGATTTTTTACATATCATACAAATGTTATTCTTCCCAATTGGCTAGAAATAGATTTGAAAAGGTGGGTGGACGGCGTACCCATGGTGGTACCAACTACCTGTAGGAATCATTGATTCATAAAATAAAAATGCTTTGTGACTGAGAACAAAATCGAGTAGTAGTATCATGGCATGTAAAATCTGCATGTTCTGTCTGTATTCCTGTTGGACAAAAATGTTTTATAGCTTTATTTTCATCAGGAATGTCGATCCTTGTATATAAAATGACCACATCTTGGTTGCCATGGCTATAAGAAGGAAGCCACTTGAACCTGTTTCAAATTTTGCAATACATATTTTTTGTATCCCATCAAATATGTGGTATGTTCTTCAACAGGCGGAGTAAGTTCCAATTCCAGGTATTTGAAAGTGGTTGTGTAGTAGAACCCCTACTAGAAACTATTGGGAGTCCTGGAGGATGTTTAAAAATCTTGGTGTATTTTAGGTACTAAGTACAATTAGGTTTGGATGGTTTAGTGGGGTGCTAATTTCTTCACTAGTTTATTTGTTCAAAAAAAAACTCTATATCTTCTCCCTTTCTCAATATGCCTTCTCAATTTGTCCACAATTTTTTTGTTTGGATCACAATCAATTTACAATAAGTAGACTCATCGTTTATGCTGTCAAAATTGCTTCCATCATGTAAATCTCTCGGTTCTTAACTAAATGTTTACCCACCTTGTCGGGAAGGTTTTATTACCAGATCTTCATTATTTTTCAACCATTTCAATGCTTTTTGTTCCTCCTTGTTTAAATTTGATTCCATACTCGGATACACCAATGCTTTAACATCTTTCAGCACTGTGTTACTAAATATTTCCAAAGATTGAACCTGGGACAAGGAGGGATAGAATGTTTAGACCTTGATTCTCCTTATATCCTCCTGTTTCAAAGGTATTATCCAGTGACTCCCTTTTGCTCATTTGCTAGCTCATATAGTTCCTTAAGACACTGTCTATCACTTTCTCAATGTTGCTACCTTTAAGAAAATCAAATCTATCCCTTGGTATCGACGCTTCTCCTGGAAGAGAAGTTGCTTTTTTATCTCGAACTCTTATAACTTCTATATGATTTAACTTTCTAAGTGAATTCGCTAAGATCAATCTGGAACCGTACCAGTCAAAAGATATTTGTTATACAAAAATTTTGACCCTTTGACAAAAGAAAGGATACATGCTTTATCCAAATGTATTCCAGAAATTTTGATACATTCTTAATTTTCTTAATCATCTTCTGACTTTGACACAGGATTTACAGTGGTCTTTATATCCTCCACGATCCTTGTTTTCTTTGGCTCCTCCCCATCTCCGGGTTTGCCTTTTCCTTAGTCATTTTTTGAAGGGTTTCATGTTGTATTTTCCAATCTCATTTTGTCTATGTCCCATCCGTGATCAGAATCATCAAAATTGCTAGAGTCCGATCCGGATTCTGTTAGTTCCAGTGTTTCATTATACTTTTTTCACATCTATTCTTTTTTCTGTTATTTCTGTTTGTAACCTGAGTTCGAAACATATTGTGTGTATACCAGTCCTCCAGAGGAAACTCGATCATTTTCATAATCAAGCTTATCCCGTATAAATTTATCCTTCTTCCTTTCTTTTATTTCGTTTTGTATTGGGACTAGTCTGTTATCCATTTTCCGTTGAAAGGCATTATGGGTTTCCTTAAGTATAGTCTGTAATTATGACTTTGCGTGTTTTCAAATATGCACAGACTTGATCATAGTCCTTTTTGATTTTTCTAATATTATACTTTCAATCAGATTTACTAGAAATGTTGCAGGTGGGCTTCTTTCCATTTTTGTTCACCAAAATCTTTTCATTCCTTGGTATTGGATTACTCATTGACCATACGAAGCCCCTTGGGTTCTTTCCGCTCACATAGTGTTATGTGTTTTAGGTCCAAACTTTACTTTACTTCTTTCTCTGGCTATATTCAATTACTCTGTGTGCAGTGCCTTTGTACTAAAAACTTTCCCCTCATAAAGAAAGTTACAAGATGAAAAAAATGTGTCCAAATTTTTGGCCCCCCCCAAATAGTGCCTTGTATATATGGAGTTCAGCTGTTCATTATCGTTGTGAATCCTGCTGGATATTCAGGTTTGCTCGGAGACTAAAAGAGTCAATTCAATACAAAAAGTTGGAGAGAAAAAAAACATTGTCTCGGCAATCCCCTTTCCCCCAATGCGGGTTTTGTGCAGTTTTTTCCTTTTGTGATGGGCGCATTCCACGCTTTCTCGGGGGGGCTCGTGACTAAAGAACAATTTTTTGTCAACCCCGGAGTAGAAAGAAAAGTTTTCCGGCACTCCCATTTGCTTTTTTTTAAAAATACTTTTTATTTCGGCACATCCATGGAGGGGATGACAATGGACACTTAAAAGGGCAAAGCCTTTTTGCGAGAGCCCCGCGCTTTTTCCGGCCTCATTTGGAATGGTATACAGCTTTTTAACTTTCTTTTTCTGGCCCATGACCTTCCTTCACAAAATGTAAAAATTAAAAAATTCCTTTCTTTTACCTTTAAAAAAAATTCTTAATATTTACAAGAAGAAGATAAGTTTTTTATATTTAACCTAGTCTCCTAATGCATCGTTTTTAATATAAACTCAACCTCACATTTAACAGGCGAGTGTGTGTCCATTCCATTGGCCGGTGAGAAACCCCTTTGTAAACCTGTAATCGGACACCCGCAGTATCCTATTTGCACTTCGTCATATGTTTAATAAAGCGGGGTGCATTTTCCCTTTTTTAAAGGGAAATAGAAATGTCCTTAACCTTTTAAAAAGAGGTTCTAAGGGTCTTTCCTATATAAAAAAAAAAAAAAATTAAAACCCAGATGATATACTCGAAATCGTCTGCACGTAATAATTGCTTTACGTTTATTTTTTTCTCCAAGTAAAATAGAATTTGCCCCCATATGTTTACAAAAGAACAGTTATTATGGATGGGCGAATTTCTCAAAAAATTGTTCGGTCACTTCGCCCAATTTTCGACAAAAAAAAATTCGGTCCCCAATTACTTCGGGCGAATCGCGTTAAAAAAACAGCTATTTCCAGGGTGACAGAGCCTGAGGGGGCGTAGAAAAGTTGTGCCATGCTTAAATATGCAGGGGAGCTTGGTTTGGTCTTCATACAAGGGTTTTGTTTTTGTAGACACGCCCAAAGACTGCCGCCCCCTCTTAGAAACACTTAAATAAAATTCCGGGGATTTTTAAAAGGGCAAAACTGACCAAAAACTGAAGCGGGGAAAGTAGCCTGATAAAGTCATCCAGCGAAAGTGGAAAAAAACGCTGAGAGCTCAGGGGGCAAAAATTTTTTGAAGAGTGTAGAGGTGAGGGGGTAGCCACAGCAGCATGAGGTAAAGGGAGTGGGACAAGACATTTGGAGGTGGCAAAAAAAGGAGGAAGCCCCAAAATGGGACAATAAGAGGCGGAGGTCACGGCGGCGCAGCATGAGGGAGGCGTGGCACAATGACATTCGGAGGTGGCAAAACAGGAGGAAACAGAATGGCACAATGCTGAGAACGGGGTCAGGCGGCCCGCGGGCATGAGGTCAGGCCAGTGGCAAATGAAAAGTGTGGAGGGGCACGGGCAGCAGCCACAGCAGCAGCTGAGGTCAGAAAAGTGGCCATTAACAGTGGGAGGAACGGCACAGCCCAGCAGCGCATGGGTCAGACGTGGCACAAAGACATTTTGGAGTGGCAAAACAGTATAAAACCCCAGAGTGGCACAATCACACTGTAGAGGGCACAACAGCAGCAGTTGAGGCGGGCCGTGGGACAATGACATTCTGGAGGTGGCAAAACGGGGGGGGAAGCCAAGAATGGCACATTTTACTGGACGGAGGTCACGGGCGGCGCGCTGAGGTCAGGCAGTGGCACAAAGAACAGTGGGGAGGACCGGCAGAGCCACAGCAGAGCATGAGGCAGAAAAATGGGCACAATGACATTTGGAGGGGGGCAAAAAGTATTAGGCCACAGGTGGCACAATCACCCCGTGTAGGGTCACAACAGCAGCAGTACGAGGTCAACAGGGCACATGACATTCTGGAGGTGCAAAAACGTATTAGGCCACAGTGTGGCCAATGACACAGTGTGGAGGACACGGGAGGGTCAAGCAGCAGCATGAGGGCAGGCGTGGCAAATGACCGTGTGGAGGAATGGCAGCGCCCCAGAGCAGCATGAGGTCAGCTGTGGCACAATGACAAATTCTGGAGGTGGCAAAAAAAAGGAGAGCCCAGAGTGGGACTATGACAGAGATTTTAGGTTTACGGGGCAGGAGCAACAGTATGAGGGCAGAAGTGGCAAATGAACTTTTTGGTTTTCACGGGAACAGCCCACAG
>JAODAL010065376.1:0-18260 GCA_025379985.1 Phyllomedusa bahiana | reverse complement strand
TAAAAAGAATTGCAGTCAATTCTTTCAAAAGCCCTGCGTTTTTAAATACCCTTATATACCCATTGTAAACAGTGGATCCTGTTATCCAACATGGTCACACTCATTTAATCCACCGTGTTAAAAAGGAGAAGGCTGAAAATAACCCAAAAAGCAGGTATATCAGAAAAATTATTAGGTTTGTCCCCAAAAAGTGAAAACTGCAGGATTAATTTTTTTTATCACATAAATAGGATAACGATTAGTTTGACGATAACGTTGGGCCATCACATGTCGATGGTCGACCATCATCGACAAGTATTCGAGGGTCGAGGTAGATTTATGAGATGAAAAAAAAAGTCTATGGAGAGCAAAAAACCCCTTCTTTCTTACACCCAAACGGGGCTGGAGAAGGGGAAATTTAAACATCCCAACAGTCAAAGGGAAAATGCTACTTTTTAGACAACACACTTAGTTATAAACCACAGAAAAAAAAATCACAGACTATTCACTATCCCGTTTTTGTACCACACAGCCCCTTAAACCTGCATCCCCCAAAAATTAAAAAGTCCCAGAAGGCATATGATTTGAACCATCTTTTTACTTGAAAGGGACATTGAAACCCCCCAAACCCAGCTGCCCCCCAAACCTGCATGCCCTCCTTTAAAAAAAGTGCCGGAAAAAGGAGTCTTTCACCCCATTTTTTGAACTGGACATTGACTACCCCCGTCCGGGCCACAGAAAGGACCCCAACCCCTCATGACCCCCAGATTAAAAAGTGCCAAAAAAGGATCTTTCAACCCCCTTTTTCAGTTTCACTGGACATTGACTATACCTGTCCGGGCCACAGCAGACCCCCAAAACCGCAGACCCCCCACATTTAAAAAGTCCCGGAAAAAAAGGATCGTTCAACACCTTTTAGTTTCAACGACAAGACTATCCCTTCCGGGCCACAGAGGCCCCCCAAACCTGCATGACCCCCAATTTAAAAGTGCCGGAAAAGGAGTCTTTCAACCACCTTTTTTATTTTTCACTGGAATAGATTTCCCTGCCCTGGGCCACAGCATGACCCCCAAAACCTGTATCCCAGTTTAAAAAAAGTCCCGGAAAAAGGAGTCTTTAAACCCCCCATTTTTTTTCACTGGACATTGAAAAAATGTCCGGGCCCAGCATGACCCCAAACCGATGTCCCCAGATTTAAAAAGCGCCGGGAAAAAAGGAGTTTTCAACCACCATTTTATTTTCCGGCATATACTGTCCCTGTCCTGGGTAGCGCTTGCTCCCCGTATGAGTGGGCCCAATTGAGCTTCACTTGGGAAATATTGGTGGTTAACCCCTCCTTTTTTCCACCCGGTCCCTTTTTCTTGGCATTTTTTTTCTTTTTTACCAAGGTGGGGGAAATTGTATCTGTACTTTGTTCTCTGTCCGTGCTCCATACCATGTCCTTGAAAACCTCATCTGGTCAATTTTTCCCTGTACCCCCCCTTTGACAATTCAAGGGTTTTTTTTTTACCAGCTTTTTGTAAATTTAAATTTTTTTTAGTATTTTAATTCTAGAAAACACATTTTTAAAATAGGATGGAACCCACCATGCTTTGTTTCTCTTTTTTTAAATTTGTATTAAAGGGGTTGTCTAAAATACAGGGATTGATCTAGTTAAAGTCTTGCAAAAAAAATTCATTTTGCAAATGTGTCCTTAAAACAGTGTCCTACCTTTATCCTTTTTCCTGACAGAAACCACACCCCTTGAGCCACCTGACAATTGTGAAGAGCAAATGTCTTTTGAAACAACATTTTTTTTTATAATAGGCCTTGTATAGCTGCATGTCACGCAAAATGCCCCCAAAAACTCAAAACATGACCCTTGCCCCCTTTGACTTTGTGAAAACAAATGTCTGTGAAAAAACATTTTTTTAAAAAGGACCTGTAGTATGACTCATGCACAGAAAAAAATGCCCCCAAAAATTCAAAGCAGACCTTGAGCCACTTTGGAAAATTGGAAAAACAATGTCTGTTAAAAACAAACATTTTTTTTTTAAAATAGGCCCTGTAGTATAGCTGCATGCACAGCAAAATGCCCCCAAAAAATTCAAAGCATGCCCCTTGAGCCACTTGGACAATTGTAAGAACAAATGCTGTTTTAGAAACAACATTTTTTTATAATAAGACCTGTATATTGTGCTTTTAAAAGCAGCATAAACCCAAAAAAATTATAAAAATGACTTCCACCCACTGTAAAAAATTGTGAGGGAGAAATGCCACTTAGAACCACATTTCTGTTCCAAAGGACCATGATTATTGCGTACCACAGAACATGCCCCCCAAAAAAAAAAAAGACTTCTCACCACTTTTAAAAAATTTGGGGGAGAAATGCCCTTAAAAAAGCCCATTTTGTTCCAAAGGACCATAATTATAGCTGTTTTTCCACGCAATGCCTCAAAACCATTGAAAAAGCGTAACTTCAAAAATAAAGTGAGTAAAGGAATATGGTGTGTCAAAAAACCCCCTTGGTGTTTTTTACAGTCTCCTCACAGCAAAACCAGCAAAATGAATTTTGGGGAAAAGAAAAAAAAAATTTGCAGTAAGAAATATCATTTTAAAAAAAATTTTTCAAGAGAATTTCTTTTTGAAGAGAAAGTGAAGTAGACCGGCAACTATTGGGTGACCTCGCAAATTAGGGCACAAATCATCAGAGTCCATGCCGGATATCTTGTGAAAGTCAAACGTCCACATTAGGGGGGGAAAACCCGGGATGCGTTTGTATGAAATAACTCCTCCAGCTTGCTAAAGGTCCACTAGATATAGCGGGGCTGCTGGGCAGGACAACACCTCTATGGGTGTGAAACCCCTGGGGCCATTCGCCCCTTTTTTGGATACCCAAATCTTTTGGGGCCCAAAACACATACAAAAACATCGGTGTTGAGACCGATACGTGCACCGGATCTTAACTGGCTCTGTGTTTTGGGTTGTCCCCTGCATTATTTTGCGTTGGGAGGTGGAAATAAAGTTTCCCAGAGGTCACCCGTTGGGCTTTGCCCCCCTTGCCTGCTGCGCTGCCGCTAGGACTTGGCACTCTACTGTGTCACGTCGCTGATGTGTTCCCCGTGACATTTGAAAAAAGGAAGCAGACGCAAAGATGTCCCATTGTCAATCATAAGGTCCCATTTTTTGCATTTTACTCTCTTTTGGGGGGGTGGAAGGAAAGTGCTGATTTTTTTTTTAAACGGGGTTTCCGGGAGGGGGCCACCCGTAACTGTTGTTCATTTTGTGGCCTTAATGCGGGATCTTTTGGAGGAAATGGCCATCCAAGCACCATGTGAGAGAGGAGCCTTGATTTCCCAATTTGGGGGTCGAGGGCACTAGCAAATGATTTTCCCTCATCTTCCTCCTCCCCCAAAAATCGCGCCTCCTTTTTCCAAAGGGGGGAGGGGTAAAGGGGTGTCTGGGAATACCCCCTCCCCCCCTTTCCCGTCCCCTTGGAAGCTTCAACACGCCCTGATTCCCCTGAGATAATGCACCCTGGAGCGATCCCCACCTTGCCTAGCCCGGACCCCAACCATGCCAATGAAGACCCATGAAATTGTAAACGTCGGACCTTGTGATTTATGGAGAGAAAGGCTCCCCTGTCCGCATCTGGTCCGTCTCCTCCTCCCCGCTGGCGGGACCCTTTTTTTCAGAGTGTCCAACGATCGTTCCAAACTAAAATCACCACAATGCTCATGCTGACAAGGGGATTGCCGCATGACCATTTGGGGTTCTTCAAAACTGGGAAGGGTGGTGCAGGCTCTTTCACCCCCTCCACTCTCGGGGTTCAACACCCCGAGGGCTCACCGCTGTTGTCAGGCCTGTGTCACTTTTTTACTCTAATGGCATTGCGTGTGCCAAGTGGGCTGGGAGGGTGGAATTCCAGCATGTTGTCACATCAACAATGGACGGGTTGACGGGAGGCCGAGCGATGCTGCAAAAAGCAGCCAGGCGGACGAAAAAGGGGGGGGAACGGCGGAAGTGCGAACTTGACTTCAAGCCCTTTCCCCAGCAGGGAGTCCAACCCGGGGGATCTTAAAATTTCTGGATACAAGGTTCATGACATGTGCCAGGGAAGGGATTGCCCACCCACCCATCTTTAAGGGGGGCCCGTTATCGCCACCACCTTGTGGGACAAGGTTTTGGGACCCACCACGCTCGTCTCGTTGCGGAAGCCGTCCCCAAGCTCCCACCTGTGTGGGGGCGGGCTCCAAGACAGATTAATTTTCCCGGCCGGTTTTATGGGACCCTGATGCCACCCCGGGACCTTGGGGGAAAGAACCCTGCACCCTCCCCGCGGTTTTTTAAGAGCGTTTCGCCGAGCGAGACCACCGTCACCCCCCCGAGGCATCCACCCAGCTCACCCATTTAGCTGTCACAAGATATACGGGCCCTTTGGCCCCTTTCTATCCTTTGTCGGGGTCAGAGGACTTTCCGGCCAAGATGCAGACAACGGGCCCTTTAAATTTTAGATGACACGTGGGTGGGAGGGGAGGGGGGCTTTTCGGCAAAGAAATGCCTGCTCGGCCTCTGGTATTTGGGGGCAGGCAAGGGGCCATGATGGGGGAAACCCCTCTGTTCCACCAGACGGAAAGGCAACTTTTTCCAAGGCCAAAAGCCTGGCAATGCCCCAATCAGGCTTTTTGGGTTTTGGGGGGGTTTGGGTTAAAGCTTTTTTCTTTTCTCCCCAAAAAAGGAAGCAGAAGGTGGCGCTAGACTGGCCATGTACGGCGTGCAGGGCGTCAAACGCGGAAGGAAAGGGGTAGGATGGTCTTGGGGGGTGCTGGGGTACTCGGGTCGACGGTGGAGGCTGAAGGGAGGCGATCCCCCATCATGACTTGAGAGACATGGGGAGCTGAGGAATGCTTGGTGGTGGGGGAGGAGGAGGCGGGGACAGAGGGTTGAATGGTTTGGGGGGCCCGCGTCGGGTTTGGCCCTTTTTTGGCCAAGTGTTCTCCCCTTTTAACTAGCATTCCCTGCATGTGCTAGACATGTTTTGGTGGTTAACTACCTAAGGTTTTGCCTCCCACTTAGCGTTTACGGCAAAGGCGGGGATATGAATCGCTGGGTGAATCAGAGGCTTGCCAAAGAAGGACCAGGCTTGAGAGGTCCTGGACCTTTTTACGGCGATACGGGGAGCGGGGTTTGCGCTGAGTGGCTGGGGGAATCATATCAGGGACTTCTGTGACCGCCCTCTCCCTTTTTGAGGCGGAACCCTACTAACACTACCCCCTCGCTTCCTCCCCGTCCAGTGATGAAGCGCTCGCAAGCAAATTCTGCTGAAAAGACCATTGGATCCGCAATGTCGTCATCATCATCATCAACACAGGTACTGGGCATCAGGCAAGAAAAACATCATCTTTTGGGTCTTTATCTTTTGACTCCTTTTGACCCCCCCAAACCCCATTTTGTCACAAAAGGGCTTCAAAAATGGATTTCCACAGTGGGGGTACACGGTTGACATTTTTGGCCACTTCAGTTGGGCGGTTTTGAGATGCTGATGATGACATTTGTGGCCGTGCGGGAGGACGAGGGGGTAAGATGCTGGGTTCGGTTTCATTAACCACTGAAACAGATTTTGGGGATCGTTCGTTACTGGATTCACAGGGGCCCTGACCCCGCGATGACACCTGATGGTCCTGCAACCGACCTCCCTGGCATCGTGTTTTCCCCAGCACCTTTCTGTACCTCTACCTCCCTACTACCCCCCTCATTGCTCCTTACCCCCTGCTTTCGCTCCATGTTCAAAAATATAAAAATTTGAGGGTAGGGAAGAGTTTTGGGAAGTTCTTATTTAAAAAACGGCAAAAACACAGATATTCTCAAATCCCCAAATCAAAACAAAATTCTGTTTTCACATTTAAACTCAAAGTAGTTATCAACAAAAAACTGGGTGGGCCCCAAAATGAAAAAACAGTATCTAAATGTATTCGGATAAACAAGGGTTTTTTGGCACCTTTCAAATTCCCCCGTGGTGACTACAAAATTCTGTTCACATTTTAAATGCAAGTGCCTCAATGAATAAAGCTGAGTGCCCAAAGTGAAAAAAAAACGTATCTGTAATGTATTCGGAAAATAAAAGGATTTTTTGGCACCTATCAATTCACCCCGTGGTGACTACAAATTGCTGTATTCAAACTTAACTGCAAAGTAGATCTATCAACAAAGCTGGCCTGCGCCAAAGTGAAAAAACACATATCTGAAATGTATTCGGATAATACAAGGTATTTTGGCACCTATCAATTCAAACCCGTGGTGACTACAAAATTGCTGTATTCACATTTAAGTGCAAGTGCCTCAATGAACAAAGCTGTAGTGCGCCAAAGAAAAAAAACACGTATCTGTAATGTATTCGGATAATAAAAGGTATTTTTTGGCACTTATCAAATTTACCTGTGGTAATTACACAATTGCTGGATTGAAATTTAACTGCAAGGTGGCTCTATCAACAAAAACTGGACTGGGCAAAAGTGCAAAAAAAACATATCAGTAATTTTTTCGGATAATAAAAGGTATTTTTGGCACCTTTCAATTCACCTGTGGTGACTACAAAATTGCTGGGATTCACATTTAAGTGCAAGGTGCCTAAATGAACAAAGCTGTAGTGCGCCAAAGTGAAAAAAACACGTATCTGTAATGTATTCGGATAATAATAGGTATTTTTGGCACCTATCAATTCACCTGTGGTAACTACACAATTGCTGTATTGAAATTTAACTGCAAGGTGGTTTATCAACAAATCTGGACTGGGCAAAAGTGCAAAAAACACGTATCTGTAATTATTCGGATAATAAAAGGTATTTTTGGCACCTTTCAATTCACCTGTGGTGACTACAAAATTGCTGTAATTCACATTTAAGTGCAAGTGCCTCAATGAACAAAGCTGTAGTGCGCCAAAGTGAAAAAAACACATATCTTAATGTATTCGGATAATAAAAGGGTATTTTTTGGCACCTATCAATTCACCTTGTGTGACTACAAAATTGCAGCATTCACATTTAAGTGCAAGGTGCCTCAATGAACAAAGCTGTAGTGCGCCAAAGTAAAAAACCGTATCTGAAATTTATTCATAATACAAGGTATTTTTGCCACCTATCAACCTTGCGACTACAAAATTGCGGGATTCTAATTTAACTGAAAGGGTGGATACATCAACAAAGGTGGAACGGCAAAATTAAAAATGAACACCTATCTGAAAATGTATACTGATAATTAAAGTGGAGTTTTGCACCTAACAAAGAGACCTGCAGGTACTAGAAAAGATGTGTATCCTAAAAGTTCAGGTGCCCAATACCCAGGAAATATTTCAATAGAAACTGTTAATAATAAAGCTATTGCAGTGCAATGTCACACTAATTCTTGGTGAACTTTATCCAGTATTCTTTATAGAGCTTGTCTGTGTGTTTCCCGCGGTGCCCCCCCCCCCCCCCTGACTTTAAAGCGGTAGATGCTCCTGTAAAATTCGCTACCGAACTGCATCAAATCTTCCAATCTCTAAGTCTAACTAAGTTGTAAGAATCACAGCTAACAGTAGAGCTTTCTCTGTGAAGAATAGAATAGTTTTCGCTGAGCTGGTTGGACACAGGCAGAGGCACATCCTACTGTATGAGACGCTGAGAGACACTGAGGGTGAACAGGAAGGGCTGTTCTATGTAAAACTAGGTCATGTGATTTTTCCAGCCAATCGCAACATACACATCCCAGTCATGACGGCTCACACACATCTCACCCTGCTCTATTCTGTAAGCATTTGCTTGGCCGCCAAAATGACAGGAAGCGCTGAAAATGGCGCGATCTTAATAGATGATGCACAGATTTTAACCTAAATTATCGCATGATCTAAAAATTTCGATCAACATAAAAACTATGCCGATTTAAACTTTGTGGATAATAATCGCTCAACACTAATAACGATAATTAAGGAAATCTTACCAAAAAATTCTTAAAATATGTGGTAAACATAAAACAAGATTACATTTCCTTTAAATCCTGAGGTAAGATAACCACACAGATGTCATGGCTAAGGACGCAGAGTGCGGTCAAGACGCACAATCATTTGTTTATCTCTTTATCTCAACTTAATGTTTAGATTTTAATGCTAATGAATATGGTTTGACAAGTATGTCGCCTGGTGCTAGACAATAACTATTTCTTACACAGTGAAAGCTCTTACTTTTTAGCACAATTAATAGTAGACTATATGAAATACTTTTCTTGCATTTATTTAAACCAAACCCCCGGCAGAAAACTTCGGGCATTTTCTAGGAACAATAAAAAGTCATTAAACAGAAAGGGCCACATGTATGAAAACTGTCTAGGTCTAAAACCCCTTTTTGGGCCCTTTAAAAAACCCAAAATCAAAGGGGCCCCTTTCTTTTCATTAGTGCCTGGAAAAATGAGGGTTGATTTGGGGCAACAAAGTGGGGTTTTTGGGACATAGACAGTTTTCATTAAAATTTGGCCCAAAAAAGTCCCTGGGGTATACTTAAGTTTTTGTTTTGGTATGTAACCCATAAGTTTAATCCTTCAAAACGCCCCCCGAAAAAAGGGTGTCCCATCTCCCCCATGTTAGGCGTCTCTTCTATCTGTTTTGGGGACTTAAAAAGGTTTTTTGGGGAGGTTACTTTAACCCGGACAAAAAATTACCACACTTTTTTTAAAATCAAGGATTTTTTAAATTTTTTCCCAAATTTTAAAATGCCCTTGAAGTTTAGGGGAACATTGGTTTTGGGAATTAAATTTAAATAAAGAAATTATTACATTTTAATCTACTTTGATTGTCAAAAAAGATTTTTAAAAAGCCTGGGATGGGCTCGAAGTAGTTTTTCTAGTGGTGGCTTTAGTTTGGTGAAAAAAAAGTTGGAACTTTTAAAAAAAGCCTTCCCTTTCCTTATGGATAAATGCCCCTCGAGAGGTAGCATTTGGAAACTGTAGATAAAACCATCATAACCCCAGAAATTTTCCCTTTTTCTTTATACAATTATTTTGGCTTTGATAAAATTTTGAAACATTGCCCCCCTTTTGGCCCAAATTATAAACAAAAAAACCCAATATAATAAACCGGGTTCCCCCCAAAAAGGGATCTTCTTTTTTTTAAAAAACCCTTTGAGTTAATTCCCCTAATTGTTCTATAATCACTGGCAGTTTATAGCTTTATAAATGGGGCAAATCCTTATTCTTTTCGTTACTAACAGTTTATTTATAAAACCTCACTGAATTCACTGTGATTGCCAGACAAACATTTCATATTTGGATTCTCCACTCTATTCTTTCATTCCTTCTAATGATCTGGCTCTAGTTAAAAGCAATGCCTGAGAGGGAGGAATAAAACAGCACAAGATTGAAAGCTGAGATTGTCCATTAAGAATAATCCACTTGTGGGCCTCCAGCCTAAATGACATATTATTATGTAGCAGCTTTGTTTTTTGCAGATCCTTAAATTTATATTGCTAAAATGTGTAGCTTTACCATTCATACAGTATGTCATTATGGAAATGTCAGGCTTTATTGAGCAGACAGAAGAGAAGGAATAGTTTTCCAGAGTTCATGAACACCAGATGCAGAGGTATCACAAATGATTAGGAATGTAACCCTTGGCAAAAATATGGAATCACCCCACGTGGAGGATGTTCACACAGGTTTATTATTTCTTAGCCAAATAAATTATGACATGATTCAAAATAATGCTTGTTTAATAATTGGACATTCTAGATTAACTGCTGGAATTGCCATTATCCCTCAAAGAAAAATTTATAAAACTCCTCAAGTTAGAATGAGCCTAGGATAAAATATTTTCAACATATAATTGTCTTTCCTTGGACATTGTATGTTGAGTGTGGTTTCAAGATACAATATCCCTGACACTGATCCAGGCAATTATGAATATTTTTCTTTTTAAAACCCTGTATTATTGAAGTACATGCTGTGATTGGTGGTCTAGTACCCATTTTACGTACATTTGGGAAATTTACATGTCCTAATGTCTTAACATGAACAGCTACTTTGGGCACCAGGTGAGGGCAGCCCAATTGCATTTTTTTCTTCTATATTATGTATAGAGTACATGACCAAAGAAGCTCTTATCTTTAGTATTTCTTTAGTATTTCACGAATCCGCTCATTCCTTAACCCTGATACTACAAAAATGCGGGCCCTGCCCTCGTCTCTGATACTGCAACATCTTTTTCGTGGCCTCCCGTTAGCACTCCCTTCAATCCATCTTCAACTCTGCTGCCCCTTTCCCCCTTTCCCCCCCTACTCCTCTGCCCTCCCTTCTGCCAAACCCTTCACTGGCTCCCATTGTCCAGCGAATTTACTTCAAGTTTCTAACCCCGACCTTAAAAAATCCCCCCCCTTTAACCCTTTTCCCCTCCATACATCTCTGTCTTTAAATTCCCGATATCTCCCCTCACCAATCTCCGCTCCTAAGGCCTTCTTCTCTGTTCTCCCTTATCAGCTTCCTCACACAACCGTCTCCAAAATTTTTCTTGGCTTCCCCCATACCTGGAACTACTGCCCCAACAAAACAGACCTCCTCCCCTTTTTCCACTTCAAAAGCAACTGAAAACCCATCTCTTCAGGAGGCCCCTAACCTACAACAACCCCCCTACACTACATCCTCACAAAAATGTCTGCCCCCCCCTCCGTCTCTTTCCCCCCCCCTTGTAAATTGTAGCTTTTGGGGCAAGGGGTTTTTTTCCCTTTTGACAGTTGATTGTCACATATTTTCAGCATTGAACTTGTTTGACTTTTGTTTTGTTTGTAATCCCCTTAATGTACAGCGCCCTGGAATCAATGGCACTCTAAAATAAATAATAATAATAATATAGAAAGTGATTTTCCAGCTCAATTTTTTTATGTTATATTAAGGATTTATTGTATTAGTTACCGTGTAACTTTCTGTAAACTTGATTTGCATGGGGGAAGGAAGTGGGGGGGAAGGGCATATTTTGAAACCTTTTAAAACAATTACTAGCTTTCATGGGTTATGGTTTCTACATATAATGGTCATTCTTGAAAATAAATAATTTGTAGTTTGGGGCCATTTTCCTTATTGACCCAAAAAAAAAACCGTACTTTGCCGTTAATGGAAAAAATGAAGCTTGGGGTATTAAATGTGATAAAAAAAAACACTTAAAGGGGTTTTCTCACTACGGGCTTTCACAGGCATCTCTGAGATTTATCTCTTAAAAATTTAAACCCGGGGAAAGTCTCTCCCCCCAAGGTTTTCCCTTTAAAGAAGATTGGTTACATCATCACACTCCTCCCTGATCTTCCCATTTTTCATTCTGTGTGGCATGGGAAGGGAGGAGGGGCATAGTTTCAACCCCCTGCAATGGTCAGTTTCCCCTGCTTTGGGAAACTGTCACCCCCTCCAAAAGCAATCCTTGTAACCCCAAACATGCATTGGGTAAACAGCTAAATATCGACCCCTAATGTTAAAAAAATTTTTTAAAACTTTTTCATTGTGTCTAGCAATGTATTATTGGTGTTATATCGGGTAGGAAGGAATTAGCATTGCCAAGATCCCTTAAAGGCAGCTGTCCCTGGAAAGCCCTTAGTTTACTTTCCAAATTTAAATAGCTCAGAGGGGAGTGAGCACAAAAGTACAGGCAGCCCCCCACATCACAGGGGGCGTGTCCCGACCAGGGGCCCTGTCTCGACCGGGGGGGGGGGTTTAACTAAATATCAGGGGAGCCCTCACGCAAAGTGGGCTGGGCCCCAACCCCCGGGTCCAGTTTTAGTTGCAGAACACATGATTAGCTAATAGCTGCTATACTCAATGATTTAGGTAAAACAAAACCCCGTTACAAAAGTGCTTTTTTTTTTCGTTCCCCAAAAAAAGATATGATCTTTTTTTGCGAGGGAAAAACCCTTTAGTCAAATATACCATGACAGTAAGTGGCTAAAGGGGGGTTGGGACATAAACAGTTATGACTTATGTTTAAATAGGCGATAAAATAGGCTTAGTGTTGACTGGGGGGGTGACCTCGGGGGACAATAAAGGCCACGTGCCCCTGTGAGCATTTCACGGGTATTGTACGTGGCTTCTCCAACATAAAGGGGTTTCTCAGCCTTGACGTGATGTTACAGGTATCTTCACAAAACTATAAAAAATTTGTTTAACAAATTACTTCGTTGTGAGATGTATGTAGTAAACTCAACTGCTTTTTTCCAAAAAAGTAAGTCCCAGAACATAATATCCTTAGAGATCATTAGGCTGTGTTCAAAAAACTGTGTCAGAGTCTCTTTTTGGGGTTTTTAACATCATGTAATTTGAGGAAAGAAATAGTTCTGTGGTACTGTTTTTTTTTTGTTAGAATGATGGACATTTTAAAAAACTAAAGGGGACCGTTTGCAGTTGAGTCTTATGGGCACTGCCAGTATCCATCATGTGAGGGGATCAGCATAGTGTTGTGGCTTCCATTATAAACAAATGTGGGGGGAAAACGTAGCCTTAAAAATATTTAAAAAAAAAAAAGTTTTGATGCTCCCCCATTTTTATGTCATCATTTTTTTGTTTTGAACATTAGATACTTGATAATTTCTTTAACCTCAAAATGCTGTTTAAATCCTACCTCTGAATTATAGTAAAAAAAAGGACAATGTGTGGCAATGTTTAAAATACTTTTTGGGAGTGACTCTATCTCTGGCCCATCCAGCATCTGTTTTCAAATTTTAAGGATAGACTTTTCAGATTTGAGTCCATGTGCTTGCTTATCAAAAGCTATTCAAATCTTTTAGGAAAAGTAATTCATGGGTTGATAAATAAAGTTTGTATTTTACTAGGCTTGTTAACGCATATGGTACTTTTCTTGTTTTAGAAAGCTCTGGGAAAAAACCCCAAAAACAATCCTGAATTTAAAAGTACAAATTGCAAGCAATCTGAACAATTTGAAAAATGATTCAATGCTGCTTTTCATCTTGGTTTTTAAGCCCTTAAGAATGGACCTTAACAAGCTTTTTCGCAAGGGAAAGGGTTTTTTGGGTTTACACACATAAATTCAAATCTACGCCCAATAAAAAAAAAACGTAACATCTATTTTAGAGGGAATTACAACAAAAAAAATAAATCTTCCGTGTGTTCATTTGTATTTTCCCACAGTAAATTTTCATGGTTTGCTTTGGGCTATTTTGCTGTGACTCTGTTTTTTACAATTCCCTTGTAAAACTTGATGGGAATACTTCTATGGAATGAAAAAGTTGCACACATGTAACCAATGTTATTTATTATTTGTTTATTACATAGTAATGACTACACATATTTATCATTTCCCTTGATTACCAGTGCCCCGCATATTCTGGAGACTACATAGAGATTCCCATCATTCCCAGTCCCTGTCCACAGTGGGGCTCACAGTTTTGTTTCCCTGTCTCGACACATGTGTACTAAGCCCTTTTTAAGGAAACCCTTCTATCAAATAAGTTTTTTAAATGTAGATGGAAACCCAAAATATTTGAGAAGCCCAAAAAAAAAAACAGGATAAAAAAATAAAACTCAATATTGATTTTTGGGCAGGTCGGTTTTTTAACCCCTTCCCGACAAGGGGATCAACCCCAAGGGAAGTGACTTCCCCCCCAAATGGAGTTCCCCTACGCCCCTGGGGATGGCCCGGGCTTGGGGCGAGAAAAGCGCGATGCAACTGGGGCCCCCGGTAAAATTTCCCCTGGGCCCATCCGTATCACCCTGGCCGGGGTGAGTCCGACCGCGGGGGGGATTACCGCTTTATTAACCCCACCTGTCAGGCTGCGATAATAAAGCCCCAGGGAGGGGAGTGAGCTCTTCCGCCTGTCCCCTCGGCTGCCGCACGTAGTGCGGCACCCATCCCCCCTTTTGAGATCCGGGGAAGGAACGCCTTTCCCCGGGGCCTTGGGCTGTGACTCACCCGCCCGCAATGCATTGTGGGCAGGTGACAGGTTTGTCATGGCGCCCCGTACACAAACTTATACTGGGGTTGGGGTTTCAGTGCCCCCTCTTGGGCTGTATCTTACTTTTTTTTCCTTTCCATTTTTTCAGTATTTAATTTTTAGTGCACTTTTTGTTTTTATATAGATTGTGTGTATACCAGAGCATTTTATGGTTTGATCTATTTGATATGATTGGGGGATGCAGTCTTAAGGAGGAAATCCTATTTCCCTTTTTCTATTTTATTGTAATTTTTTTTGTTTCAATAAATATATTTTTTTTTTAGGTTTTGGCTTGGTTATCGTGTTTTTTTTAGTGTTTAACCGGACCTTTGTAATATGGAGGGTTTATAATAATTTTTTGTTTTTGGGTATCTTTTACAGTACTTAACTGTAAATGGCCTGCCATCTAACAGCAATCTGATGAATTTCTGTTAGAAAAAAAAGTGAAAAAAAATAAAAATAAATTTCAAAAATGAAAAAAAAGTAAAACACATGTACACCGCCCCTTTTCCCCTTTTCAAACGCCCAAACCCCCAAAAAATAAAAAAAATTTTGGTATCGCCGCATGCGTAACAATCACCCTATAAATCTGTACATTATTAACCCTACGGGAACGCCCGTAAAAAACAAAAACAAAAAATAGTCACAGAAAGCGATTTTTGCATCCTGAGCAAAAAAATGGGAATAAAAAGCGATTTAAAAACTCATATAAAACGCCAAAGTTGTCCAATAAATCTTCAGTTTTCCCACAAAAAAAAGTCCTTACACGTCTCTGTATGGGAAAAAAATAAAAAAGTTATGGGCCCAAAGACGCGATGCATAACTATTGTTTAACACAATAAAAAAACACTTTTTTTTTTCAAAATGCTTCAAAAATTAAAAAAAAATATATAAATGGGGGATCGCGTAATCGTACGACCAGAGAGTAAAATTAATGGTCAGGGGTATGCCGGGGGAGCGCTGTTTAAAAATAAAAAAATAATGGATTGCAGTATTTTCTTCACCCCGCATTCCAAAAAATGATTTTAAAAATGTCAAAAAGTCTTGTCCCCCCAAAAATGTCCAATAAAAACGTCAAATCTTCCCGCAAAAAACAAGCCCCCAACAGCTCCGTCACAGAAAATAAAAAAATTATGGTCCAGACTTTGGGGATGCAAAAACGTGTTTTCCTTTTTTAATAAAGTTTTTTTATTGGGGGTTTAAAAACGTAAAAAAATAAAAAAAATAAAATTGGGTTGTTATCGGGTTTTTCACCTGTGAGTAATACTAGTATGTCGTTATTGCTTACCCCTGTTAAAAAATAAAATAAAAAAAAACTACCGAATGCTGTATTTTGTTCAAAATGCCTACAAAAGCCCCGTATGCCCCCCATATGGTACTAATAAAAACATCAACTCACCACAAAAAAACAAGTCCCATAATCAGCTCCCTATACAGAAAAATGAAAAGTTTTTCAAAAGAACGGGCAACATAAAAACGCAATTTTTTTATAGACCTATTTATTGTGTAAAAGAATAAAACATAAAAAAAAACTATATAAAATCAAATATCATTGCAATGGTACCGGACCCCATTTTAAAAAAATTTTCCTGTCATTTATACTGCACGGCGAACATTTGAAAAAAGGGAACCCCCAAAAAAAACAATGACGGAATTCCCTTTTTCCCCCAACATTTTCATAGCCCAAGGGCAAAAAAAAAAACCAAATTTTTTGGAAAACCCCTGTGCCACCCAAAATGTCCCAATAACCCCTAATGAATTTTTTAGGCAGCGAACCCCAAAATGGGATCCCCTTAACTGGAAAGGGGTTTCCCCCTGTTCGGGGTACTTTGGGGTGCTTTTTTTAAATCCCGGACAGGGCCCCACCAAAATTTTGCGTTCCAAAACCCCAAATTTGGTTTCCCTTTTTTTGGTACCCCCTCCCCCATGCACCCAAACACAGTTTTTACCACCCCCCCATGTAGGGTTTTGCCGAACTTGGAAAAAATTGGTAAAAAGGGTTTTTTTGGGTTGCTTTTTTTTACCTGGGGCCTTGTAAAAATAAAAAATTTTTTCCCGCTAAAATTGCAGATTTTTGGGAAAATTTTTTTTTTTTTTATTTTCACAGCCAAAAGCAAAAAAAAATTTTTTTTTGACAAAACCTGTGGGGTGGGATATGCTACTACCCCCCTTTGGAAAATTTTCCCCTTAAGGGGGGTTGTATTTTTCCAAAATGGGGTTTTTTTTTTTAGGAGTTTATTAATTTTAGCATTAGAGTTCCGCAAAAAATGAAAGGGCCCCAAAAAAAAATTTGGAAAATTAAAATGGGGCCCCCAAAAGGTCCGGGTAGGTGCCCCTTTCCTATTTCTGGGGCTTGTGGTTGAGCCAAATAATGAAACTATGGCCACATAGGGGATATCTCTAAAAAGGGCAGAATCGGGGGAAAACAATTTAAAATTTTTTTTCCCCTTATCACTTTTTACCGTTTTTTTGGGAACAATATATAAAAAATTTAAAAAATTTTGCAAAAAAAAAGTAAAATTTTGAAAATTTCTTTTTCCACTTTCCCCTTTAAATTTTCCTGTGAAAACCCCCTAATGGGTTTTAATAAAATTTCCCAAAGGGGGCGGTTTTAAATTTTACTTTAAGGGGTTGTTTTTTCCCTTAGATGGGTTCATTTAGGGGGGGTATCAAAAATTTCAGGCCCAATCAAAGCCCACTTGAACTGGATTTGGCCTTAAAAAATGTTTTAAATGCAAATTTTGTTAAAAAATTTTTTAAAATTACAAACTAAATTTCAAAAGCCCCCTAATGCCCGTAAAAAAAAAAATTAAAAATTTAAAAAAATGAAATCCCCAAAAACTAAACCAGACATAGGTAGATGTTTAGTTAAAAAACCTTTTTTTAGTGGAACAAAAATCCTTGTCTTAATGCAAAAATTTTTTAAATTTTTAAAATTTAAAAAATTTTTAAAAGATTTTTTTTTATTTTTTTTTCAAAATATACAAGCATTTTTTGGGCCCAAAAAATTTTTACACCCCTTAAAGCAAAATTTGTGTCACGAGAAGACAATCTCTGAATCACATGGAAAAGGTTAAAGTGTCAAAAAGTTTTTTCACATAAAAATGACAACTTACAGATTTAAAAAAAAGGGGGGGGTCAGAGAGGCCAAAAAATGAAACCCCCCGGCTGGTAAGGGGTTTTTAAAACAGGGGTTTCAGCATTGGAAGGCAAAAAATGCTGAACCTTTCCATTAAAACCCCCCAAAAGGGCTGGAGATGCTGAGTTTTATATGAATTTACTTTCATACGGGTCCTTTAATTTCCCGAAATTTTTGGGAAATTTGATTGGGGTTTTTCTTTTGAATAAATTGCCCAAAGAAAAAACAAAATTGAAGTTTGGGAAACAGGTTCCCGGTTAGAGTGGGTTAAACCATTGTATCCCGACCCATTGAAACCCCTTATATAGCCTACAAATAAAAACCCTTTAAATTTTTAGTACCAGTAAGGAATTGCAAAAATTAGTCAGTTTTCAAATAAATTTTTAAATTTTAGGAAGTTTGATTTTAAATTTAAAAATTAATTTCCATTAAATTTCTGGAACAAATTCCCTGATACCCCATTACATTGTTTTTTTTTTCTGTTTGTTCCAAAATTAAAAATTTTTTTGGCCTCCAGGAAAAAGGGAAAGAGGGAAAAATTCTCAAAAATTTTTTTTCAAACTGACTTGTTTTTAAATAAAAACAAAAACTTAGGGTATGTTTACACTGTAATTTTTTTCCTCTGTTGCGTATCTTTTGGAAAAAACAATTTTAAAAAAATAAAACCCAAAATGTACCGGGGTCAGGGTAGTGGGGGTCCCATAGAAAAACAAAATGCAAACTAGGCCCAATGCTGAAAAAATGGGTTTTGTTGGGAAAATGTCTTAGGTAAGTGCTGTGGGCCCCTTTGAGTTCCCCCTGCTTTGTTTTTAAAGTGTCTCACAGCACTTTATAAAAATGTTTAAATTTGTAAGACAAACTGCAATGCATAAAAAAAAGGGCTTAAGGGCCTCACTTTAAATTTTGTCAATGGCAAAGGGGGGAAAAACAACACATGAACCTCAGAACTTTTTTGGGACAAAAGCTAATAAAGTGTCTAATCAATTTGGCTAGAACCCACAAAGGGGTTGGGCCTTTTTCAGGCTCATTCTTATTGGCGGGAAAAAGCTTAAAAGAATTTTTCGGAAAATGGCACACGTTTTTCTGTCTTAATATACACCAGAAAACTGGGAGAGCAAATTTCCCTACATCCGGGATTTTAGTCTTTCTTTGGAATACCCTTGATCTTTTTCCCTTGGGGGTAAGCACAAGAGGACACATTACAGGAAAACAGT
>JAODAL010065375.1:0-18261 GCA_025379985.1 Phyllomedusa bahiana | reverse complement strand
GAGAGAGGTTGGTCTGATGGAGCTTTATCATTGTCCTGCCCAAAAGGTTCTTGGGAAAAATGGGCTTTTTTTTGGAAATTTTTGATATGGCAAATAACCTACATTTTCCAGGCGGGCCCCCGTTTTTAAAGGGGGGGTAAAGGGGAGTACCCCCGTAGGGGGGCGGGGAAACTGTGGTCTGAGAAGAAAGGGGGGGCCCCCCCCACCCCCAAGGTACCCCCCCCGGCTTCATAGTAATAGTACTGAGAACGGGCCTATGGCCTTTTTCTTTTACCATGATGAGTGGGCCGCTGCCCCCCGCTGTGTATGTCGGGGGGCCGGCGAGGGTTGGAGGGGGCCTGCGCTGCGTGCCCCGGTAAACAGCTGCGCTTGAGGGACAGGGCACGCATGCCGCGGGGAAAGGAGCAGTGGGGGCCCTCCTCTTTCTCTGTGGGAGGAGGGCCCCGCGGGGGTTGGGCGCCCTGTAAAAGGGGCCCGGGCGCTTTTTAAAATTACAGCTACAGCACCCTCGTATCCCCAGGGCCCTTGTGTTTTAGATTTGGCCCCCCCCCCTTTTGCTGTGGGCGGGTTCAATAAAACCTTTTCCCGGCAGAGGGAGGGGGGAGGGTGGGGTGCAAACACAATGACGCTGGAAAAGGGGAAGTGATAGGGGCCGGGGTGCTGCAAACTGTTTTTAAAAAGAGGCGGGCCCCTTTTTTCTTTAAAGGGTTTGTGGGGGCCCCCTCCTGGCCCCCCCAGCCCACGCCCCCCCCCCCCCGAGGCTGGTAGGCCTTGTTTTGTGTGGGGGCGGGGTCTGTGTTTTGTGGGGCACTGGGATGGGTGGAAAGGGGGTGGGAGGGGGTTGGGGGTGGAGAGGTTAGGGGGTGTGGGGCGGGGGGTTTGGGGGAGGCTTTTGGGTGAGGGCGGGGGGTGGGGGGCTGTATGTTTTTGAGAGGGGGGGGGGGAGGTTTGTATGTGTGTGAAAGGGCTGGGGGGGGGGAGGCTTTTATGTGAGAGTCTGGGGTGGGGAGGCTTTTATGTGGTAAAGGGGATGTGGGGGAGGCTGTGTGTGGGGGGAGAGGCTGGGGGGGGGGGGGGGCTGTGTTGTGTGTGGGGGGGGCTGGGGAGGCTGTGTGTGTGAGAGAGGGGGGGGGAGGCGGTGTGTGTGTGGGGAGGCGGGGGGTGGGGAGGCTGTATGTGTGGGGGGGGGGGGGGAGGCTGTGTGTGTGTGTGAGAGAGGCTGGGGGTTTTGGGGGGAAGGCTGTTTTGTGTGTGTGGAGAGGGTGGGGGGGGGTTTTGTGTTGGGGGGGGGGGCGGGGGAGGGGCGGGGGGTTAAAGGGGGGGGGGTTGGGGGGGCGGGGCGAGGGGGTTTTGAAAGGGGGGTGGGGTTAAACGGGGGGGGGCGATGGGGTTGGCGGGGTTGGGGTTTGGGAACCCGGGGGGGGGGTTGACGTGGGGGGGGGGGCCCAGATGTTCCCCCTTTTTGGGGCCCTGAAATTTCTAAATGTCGGCCCTGTTCCGGGGAGGGGAATTGAAAAACTTTCGGGTCTACATCTTTCTGAGATACTGACACCTTTTCCTGAGAGGAGGATCTGTGTCACCACTTTCTTTGTCCGTCACAAATCATGAAGATTTTCCAGGTCCTTATGTTGTCATGTCAGTACTTATCTGAAAAGAAGCTGGAACCAAAGAGGAGTTCTATCTCTCACATGTGGATCATCCTATAGACAGAAAAACTTGACTGTCTATAGGGAAGGAACAGAAGCAGCCACCCAGCCCCCACCGGGTCCATCCCCCAGCTTTAGGACAAAAAAAAAAACACTTTTTTTAATAGTTAATGTATTTATGGGCAGCAGTTAAGGTTTTAACTTTTAAAACATTTTTGTCTTGATTAAAATTTCAATCTGTCCTACCAATTGACAGGGGCAGAAATACCCAATTTGTTTTGCTGCTGGTGGAATGTAAGGAATGGTCATTAAAGAAAAATTTCAAGTGCTGTGAGTTTATTTTAACTAGGTGGAAAGTTTGAACTTTGATCTCTAAGAATCATGTGAGTTCTAGCAGTATGACCAAAAAATGTAGTCAATTCCTTTGTAGTGATGAGCGATTGTGTCAACTATCGTTATCGATTCGATTGTCGATATGTAAATTTTATAAAGACGATTTCCAAAAATGATAATAGATTATCGCGATGCCTTAAAGTCTAAAGGGAGAGAACAAAACCTTCATTCTTACCCCAAAAAGGGCTGGGAAGCTGGGAATTAAATCCCCAAAAAAAATAAAATAGATACATGCTACATCTTAGGCAACACAATTTGGTTTTAAAAAATCACGAAAAAAAAATCACACACCATTCATACCCCGTCTTGTACCAAGCTGCCCTTAAACCTGATGGGCCCACAAATTAAAAAATTTCCAGAAGCCAGTATTATTTGAACCATCATTTTACTTGAACGGAATTGATTATCATTCCTGGGCCCAGCATGAGCCGAACTGCATGACCACCGATAAAAAAAATTGGGGGGTCCCTTTACCACCCTTTTAGTTGAAAATGGACATTGACTATTTTTCCTGGGCCAAGTTGACCATTAAAACTTTTGACCCCCAGATTAAAAAGTGCGGAAAAAGGAGTCTTTCAAAACCCCTTTTAGTTGAATGGACATTGATTTTCTGCCTGTACGCGCATGACCTCAAACCTGTCTGCCCACAGATTAAAAAGTGAGGAAAAAAGGGTTTTTAAACCCACCTTTTAGTTGAACTGGACATTGATTATATATGTTCTGTACGCAGCAGCTGTTACGGGTGCCCCTGCGACCCTCGTGTGGGTGCGGGCACACCCGAAACCCCGCAGCACGGCCGTCGGGGGGAACTTACCCGTCCAGCTCCTGGTCCCTCCGGGCGCCGCTCCTGTGCCGGCGGGTGCTCGCGGGGCCCTCTAGGCGCGCGCGGACTGCCGGGAGATTTAAGGGACCCTGGGTTCTCACCGGGCAGGCCCTATTTAAGCCCTGCCCCTTTCCCCCAGCACCTTTGCGAACGATAGTGCCTTGCGCCTGGAGGGAAACGTTCAAAAATGTTTTCCCGTTTACTGTGTGTCCTTCTGCCTCCCTCCCTTGACCAAAGAACATTTTCCGCCTGTCCTGACCTTCTGCCTGTCCCGACTACGAGCTGCTTCAAGATTTTGTACCACGCACACCTCGGCTGCCACCGCAAGAAAGTCTCATCGGGGTAGCGCACCTCGGAGTAATCCGCCAAGCAGCAAGTCCATACCGCTTTGCGGCGGGCTCTCGTTGAAAACCGGATCCTACTTAGATTCTCGCTTCCCTGGCGTGGCTTACGTCATCGCTGTGGTGGTCCAGGTGATCACTACACATCCGTAACAATGACCCTCAAACCTGTATGACCCACAGATTAGAAAGTGCCGGAAAAAGGAGTATTTCAACCAGCATTTTAGTTGAACTGGACATTGACTGTGCCTGTTCTGGACCGCAGTATTACCAAAAGCTTTCTGACCACAGATTAAAAAGTGCCGGAAAAAGGAGTCTTTCAACACCATTTTCAGTTAAACTGGAAATTGACTATCCATGTCCTGGACTGCAGCATGACCCAAAAACCCGCCTCAGGTGCCCTTATGGACCATCATCAGAAATTTTCTCAATAAGAAATAAAATATATTAAAAAACAAACTTGTTTCCAAATACTGCTGGTGCCTAGAGCTACTTGCCATTTCTACTGGGGACAATGTTCACCACAATGACTTTAGAATGTGAAGCAAAACGATAACAGATGATCCCAGTTGGTCAACGAGGCCTGTCTGAAATAATCCTTCATTCTACAGTCAAGTGGGTTGGAGGAATTACTGATCAAGGCGGGTGAGGCTGTAAACGTGGATTCACTCAGGTTTCAGCTGCCAGGGCCGGAACTTACAGTGGGTGTGGAGAGATCAAGGGCTGGCATCCGTATTATTAACAAGCAGGTTCAGCCTAGCTGTGCCGAGTTACAGTAGGTAGGTGCGGTGTGAGGCCCAGGCAGGGCGTCCGTCATTCCATTAACACGGCAAAAAATGCCGCCTTACTGATGACGACGCAAACAGTCGTGCTGAAGCAAAGAGCGGAGCGAGGTGTGAGCTCAGACCTCCAGCCTCCTCAGTAAACAGTCAAGACCCTGGGTAAAACACTAGAGAAATTTCTGCCATCTTGAGAGCGCTTGGCCCCTTCCAGATGACCGTGCGACCAATTGTAGCTTCATTTGGAAATGCTGGTGGTTGACGCTCCTGGTTTCAACAGTGTGCCCTTTTTTCTTGGCATTCTTTTTCTTGCTTTACTCAACGTGCTGGAGAAAAAGGTCTCTGTTCTAGGTGGTGGCGAATGTGCTCCATACACCATGGCCTCAGAAAAACATAAATCTGATTCAAGTCTTCCTGTACCTCATTTTGTACAACTTCAGAGGAATATTTGTCATCAGCTATTTGTACATGCAATTTTTTTAGTAGTTTTTAATTCTAGAAAAACACAATTTTTAAAATAGATGGATTCCCACCCGTACTTAGTTTCTCTTTTTTTTAAATTGTAATAAATGGGTTGTCTCAGTACAGGGATTGCTAGCTATGTTACAAGATCTTGCAAAACAGTCATTTTTGCAATATGTGATCCAATGAACAGTGTCTCAAACCTATCCTGTTTTTGTACAGCACCATCACCCGTGAGCCACTCTTGACAATTGTGAAGAAAAAATGTCTGTTAGAAACCACATTTTTTACAATAGAACCTGTAGTACAGTTGCCATTTCACAGCAACACTGCCCAAAAATTCAAAACTTGACCCTTGAGCCACTCTTGACAATTGTGAAGAACAATGTCTGGTAGGAAACCACATTTTTTTTTATAACCTATAGGACGTGTAGTTGACCTGCATTTTTCAACGCAGCATGACCAAAAATTATAAAATGACTTCTCAGCCACTTGTTTTAAAAATTGTGAGGGAGAAATTGACACTTAGAATCCACATTTTGTTCCAAAGGACCTATGATTATAGATGTATCTCACAGACGACATGACCCCAAAGCCACTTGATAAGTGAGTAAATGGATACGGTTGATGTCATAACCTTTGGGTGTCTTTTATAGTCTCTCACAGCAAAAACCAGCAAAATTATCTTTTGGGAAAGCTGAGAATAAAACGCAGTGAGAAATGATCATTTAAAAAAAAAAGTTTCAAATGGACATTTCTTTTGGAAGAGGAATGTGAAGTAGACGGAACTAATCGGTGATCTCGGCCAATTGGTTTAGGGCCACAACTCATCATAGATCCTGCCTGATTCATCTTGATGAAAGTCAAACGATCAACATTATCTGTGGGAAAGCGGATGCGTTTGTCCTGTAATGACTCCTCCAGCTGTGCTGATAGGTCCGCTTCATCCATTTGGATACCCAGAAGTCGATTGGTCCGGACATATGCAAAACATTGGTGTTGAGAGCAGTTAGTCGTACAACATGATCTTAAGCCAGTCTCTGTGTGTGTATGTGTGACATGCATGACATGCGTTGTGTGAGTGGTAAAATATAATATTGCAAGAGGTCACCCATTAGGCTTCTGAACTTGCCTGCTGCTGCTGCAGACGCTTTGGCACTTGGAACGCTACTGCTGTCCGTTTTGCTGACGTTGTTCACACCGTGACATTTGAAGAAGAACGTGAAGCAGACGCAAAAATGATGTCTCAGTTGTTTCGATCAATCAAGCAATTGGTCTCCGCAATTCCTGCATTTTATCTACTATTGGGTGGGTGGAGGAAAAGTGCTGAGTTTTGCTTTGTACCGGGATCGAGGAGGGTGGCACCCAGTAATACTGTTGTTCAGTTGATGGCCTTTATGCGAGGATCATGTTGGAGGGGAAATGGAGAATGCACGCACTCATGTGGAGAGATGGATCCTTGATTTTCCAAAGCCTTTGGGGTCGAGGGGCACTAGCAAAACTGATTTTTCTTCTCATCTTCCTCCTCCGCCTCAAATTTGCACCAACATCTTTCCAAGGCACCAACATTGGTAACGTCGGTGTCCAGGAATACCTCCATCTCCGCTTCCTCCGGCACAGCTTCAAAACAGCCCTCTCTTGCCTCAGATGATGCACCCTGAGAGCAGCCTTGCACTAGCCCTGGACCACCGACCACTGCCTAATGAAGACCGATAAAAATTGTGAAACTGTCTGGCCTTTGGATTCGAAGGAGAGAAAGGCTCGTGGTCCGCATCTGTGTCCGTCTCTCCTCCGTCAATGGTTGGATACTCTGTTTCAGAGTGTCCAACGATCGTTCCAGAACTAAGACACCACCAATGCTCTGCTGACAAGGGCATTTGTCCGCCATGACCATTTTGTGTGGCTTCTTCAAAACTGGCAAGGAGATGGTGCAATCGCTCTTCTCCACCATGCTCTCCACTCTCGGTGGAACAACACCCGAGTCCGCAACGTGCTTGTAAGGCCATGTGTCACTTCGTACTGCGTACGCATTGCGTCTGCTGTCACACAATCAGTTGAGCATGTGGAGGGTGGAAATTCCAATGTGTTGCCATGTCAACAATGAGACGGTGGACGGGTGGGCCGAGCTGACGCTGCAACGCAGCCTGGTGGGACGAAGCGGGTTAGGGTTCTTGCGAACGGGGAAGTTACAAGCTCCAGACTCGAGCCTTCCTCAGCAGGCAGTCCGAGACCCGGAGGTAGCGATTTTATAAATTTCTGGACGACAAGGTTCATGAACATGTGCCAGGCAAGGAATGTTACTCCAAGCTACGATCTTAAGGCGGCCAGCAGATTTTGACCGTTATTGCACACCACCTTGCCTGGCACAAGGTTCTTGTCACCCAGCAGCCGCTCGGCGGTTTTCTCGTTGCGGTTGTGGAGCCGTCTCCACAGCTCGTGACCTGTTTTGTTGCGGTCTCAAGACAGATTTAATTTCTACACGGCCTGGTTATCTCTGGGCACGAGATGCCAACAGAGGACCTTGAGGGTAAGAGCCTGCACCATCCTGCGGTTTTGAAGAGCGTAGTTGCGCCGACCCTGAGGACACCGTTACCACCGAGACTCCACCCAGCTCACCAGTGTGCTGGTCACAGATTTACAGCGGCCTTGGCCGTGCTTACTAGTCCAGTGTGGTCGGTGGTCAGATGGACGTTGCCGGAACAGGAATGCAGAAAACGCGCTTGAAATTTAGATGGACACGTGGCTGGCCAGGGCAGGGACAGGCATTTATGGCAAAGAAATGTGTGCTCGGCATTGGTTTTTGGGGGCAGGAAAGGGCCATGACGTGGCGGAACCATCTGTGTCCCAACAGACGGAAAGCATCATTTTCCAAGGCCAAGAGCCTGGCACTGCCGACATTCAGGCTTTTGTTTTTGGGATGGTTTTGGGTTAAATAAAGTGTTAATCTGCTCCAAAACCTGTAGACAGGAAGGATGGCTGCTAGACTGGCCACTGTACGGCATGCATGTCATCAAACTGGTGGAAGGAGAATGGGTAGGATGGGTCTCTGGTTGGTGCAAGGTGGTACTCGGGCACGGTGGAGGCGAAGCGGTGGCTGATCCCTGATCATGGACTCTGAGAGACCATGGACAGGCTGAGGAAGCGTTGGAAGGAGGGCGGAGAAAGAGGGTGTGACAGTGGTTGAAACGGATCCGCTGTGCCTATTTTGGCAAGTGTTTCCTCCATTTCAACTCATGCATTCGCTGCATGTGACCTAGAAGTGTGTTGGTGGTGGTTAATACATAGATCTTGCCCCTTCTGGATGCGTTTACTGTAAGACGGCATATGACATCACTGGGTGAATCAGAGGGCTTGCTCGAAAAAGGGCCCAGGCTTGAGAGGTCCTGGACCTTTTCGACAGGCGGGGGGGGAAGGGAAGGGATAAGCGAGGAGCGGTGTTTCCGCCTGATCGTGGCTGGCAGAATCATCTCGCAGACTTCTGCGACCGAACTCTCCCTTTTGAATAAGGAAAGCCGATACCAACACTTCTCCATGGTCGTGTCGTGTGTGGTTTCAAGTGATGAAGCGCTCGCAAAGCAGATTCTGCTGAAAAGACCAAGTTGGATCAGCATTGTCCGTCATACACCCATCATCAACACAGATGACTTCTAGTCCTGGACATCCTGCATCCATGGAGCTGCAGTCTACAAGCAAACAGGCACTGCAAGGCGTTGCCGACCGCCCCGGATTTTTGTCGATTGATCGACTTAATTCTCTCCTCTGATGGCTTCAGCAATTGGGGGGTTTGTGGTCTGCGTCAGCAGAGCAGACAAAATATCATCTTTGGCCTCGTAGATCTTTGGAAATGCTTTCTGGACCCCAACCGCATTTTGTCATCAAAGAGGTCTTCAGAAATTGGATTATCCACATGGTGGGTATACGAGTTGACATCTGGGCTGTCTTGCTTCATGTGGACGGATGCTGACGTGCTGATGATGAATTTGTGGCCGAGACTGGGTGGACGAAGAAGAGGTAAAAGTGCTGGATGAAGGTTGCATTATTAACCACTGAAGAAACAGATTGGCGTCGCTGTTCGTTACTGAGATTCACTGGGCCCTGACCCAGCGATGACAGTGCTAACGGTCCTGCAAACGATGATTCGCTGGCTTGCGTGTTGGTCGCCAGCCACTGGAAGGAAGCACTTCTCTCGTACCTCTACTCCATATGTCCTACACCCCTCTTTGCTCGCTTTCCACCTGCTTTTCGCTCCATGTTCAGATATATAAACATTTAAGAAGATATTGTTGAAGAGTTTTTTGACTGTCTCTTATTGAAGATGGCAATCACAGCTATTCTTAAATCCTTCTTATTTCGTACAGCCAACTAGGATTAGAAACTGAATTGTTTCTAGCGAATACCAGTGAAATGCTGTCTGGTTGGAAACCGTTTTAAGACAAATTAACAGTGTTCTTCTTCAGTCCAGGATTTACAACTGCGCAGTAGGACAAGGAATTGAAAGTTTTCAATAAACTATCATACAATTGCGCTATCTGCGCCAAACTGAGATTCACCGAGCACAATAAAAATATTCAGAAGTTACACGGATGAGAAATAGCGTTTTTATCAGCAATGACAAAAGAGAACAGTTGCTAGAAAATTTTCTATCAGAATTGACGTACAACTTGGCTATTTGAAAAAAACAAAGGCCTCACCACGTGCAATACAGCTATTTAAAAGTTATACGGATAACAAACATTGTTTTTTGCACCAATGAACAACGGCAACAGTAACTAAGAAATTTCTGTATCCAAATTAGAGATTTTCTCAAAAATTTGATTCGGTCACTTCGCCGAATTTTCCGACAAAATTAAATTAGGTCCGAATTACTTTGGGATGAATCACATTAAAAAACAGCTATTTCCAGGCTGCAGAGAGTCTGCAGGGTGCTGTAGACGTTTCGTGCATGATTAATTATGCCAGAGGGAGCTTGGTTTAGTCTTCATACAATTGTTGTGTTTTACTATAGAGAGAGGACACTGCACATGACTGCCGCGCTCTTAGAATCGCTTCCCATAAAATTCCCTGGGCACTTAGAGGGCAAAAACTGACCAAAAAACTCAAGCGGGAATGTAGCCTGATGAAGTCATGCCAGCGAAAGCTGGAAAAAAAAACAAGCTGAGAGCTCAGGTTGCAAAATTAGTGACAGAGAGGGAGGGTGGGACTCGGCAGCAGCCACGCTAAAAATGCATGAGGGTCAGACAGTGACACAATGACATTTCTGGAAATGTGCAAAAACTGTAGTTGGCCACAGAGTGGCACAATGGACAGAGTGTGGAGGTGACGGCGGAAGCCACTGCAAGCATGAGGTCAGAGGTGCCCACAATGACATTCTGGAGGTGGCAAAAAACAGGAGTTAGTTGGCCACTAGAGTGCACAATGACACAGTGTTAAGGTCACGGCAGCAGCATCAAGAGGTAAGACAGTGGCACAATCACATTCTGGAGGTGGCAAAACAGTAGTAGGCCACAGAGTGGCACAATAACAGAGAGTGGAGGTGACAGTGGCAGCAGCATGAGTTCACACAGTGGCACAATGACATTCTGGAGGTGGCAAAAACAGGAGTAGGCCACAGAGTGGCACGAAGACAGAGAGTGGAGGTGAGGCGGGGAAACAGAATGGTCAGAGTGGCACAATGAAAGTGGGTACGGCGCAGCCACGCTGCAGCATGAGTCAGCAGTGGTACAATGACATTCTGGAGGTGGCAAAAACAGGAATAGGCCACAGAGTGGCACAATGACAACGTTTCTAGGTCACGGCAGCAGCCTGAGGTCAGACAGTGGCACAATGACATTCTGGAGGTGGCAAAAACAGGAGTAGGCAACAGAGTGGCACAATGACACAGTGTGGAGGTCATGGTAGCAGCAGCATGAGGTCAGGCAGTAGCACAATAACATTCTGGAGGTGGCAAAAACAGGAGTAGGCCACAGAGTGGCACAATGACACAGTGTGGAGGTCACGGCAACAGCAGCAGCAGCATGAGGTCATAGAGTGGCACAATGACAGAGCGTGGAGGTGACGGCAGCAGCAGCATGAGGTCAGAGAGTGGCACAATGACAGAGTGGGGAGGTGGGTGGCAATACCAGTCCCTGGTAAAGATGGTGGTAGGCTGATGGAGTACTCCTTGGGGTAATGATGGCCCCCGCCGCACTGAACACCCGTTCTGATGCCACACTACTGGCCGGGCAGGACAGCTTCTCCACTGCAAACTCGGCAAGTTGCGGCCACACATCCAGTTTGGCTTCCCAGTAGTCCAGCGGATCTTCTAACTGGGTTGGAAGAGTGCTGTCCAAGTAGGCCACCACCTGTTGGTTCAGGGTCTGCTCCAGGTCCTGCTGCTGCTGCTGGCGACTGCCCTCCTCACTAGGCGGGTGAAGGAAGCTTCTCATTTGTGACTCCAAAATTAGGTTGCTGCTGATGGAGCTGGTACTGCTCCTACCTCCCCACCTTCCCCCAGCAGCCGCGGCAGTAGTACGTGAGCGCTGAAGAACCCCCCTGTCAGACCTGTCAGAGGAGGGACGATGCTGCACATAGGCAGCGGCCAACTGACTATGGAGGATTTCCCTATAGTATTTGAGTTTGTCCTCCCTCTCAGCAGCTTGGAAAAAGGCTCCCATTTTGGACTGGAAGCGAGGGTCCAATAGGGTGGCGAGCCAGAAGTCATCCCTCTGCCGGATGCTGACTATTCGGCTGTCACTAGCCAGGCAAATAAGCATGCTGTGGGCCATCTGCACAAGTGACTCCGAGGGGCTCCCTGCCTCCATCTCCACTGTATACTGCCACGGTGCTTGCGGGTCATCTGCCTCGTCTTCCTCATCTCCATCTTCCTCCTCCAGCTGCTCCTGTTCCTCCTCTCTTGTCACCTGGGTAGAAAATCCACTTATTTCACCAGACAATGCTTCTGCTCCAATGTCCTCCTCCTCCTCCTCCATTTCAATCCCCACAGGTCTCATGTGGCCACGAGATGTAGTCGCCACGTCTCCAGTCCCCTGCCCAGACAGATTTTTCAGCATCTGTTCCAGGACATGAAGCAGTGGAATAACGTTTTTCATCCCGTAGTCCTGGCGACTGACAAATAACATGGCCTCCTCGAATGGCCTCAACAAACGGTAGGTGTCACGCATGAGCTGCCCCTGACTCACATCAAAGTTACACAGGGGAGTACTCCTGTCGCCTGGACCATCAAAAAATCGTTAATGGCCTTTCTCTGTTCATACAGTCGGTCAACATGTGCAGGCTCGAATTTCAACGGGTGGAAACATTGCATATCAGAGTGTGTTGGGGGAGGCCATTCTGCTGCTGCAACTTGAGGAGGGTGTTCCTGGCTTTGTAGGAATGGATGAAGTGCATGCACAGTTTCTGGCCATTTTCAGAATCTTCTAAGATCGGGGAAGACTTCAGGCCTTTTCAAAACAGATTGAACACTTGCGCCATGCCGGGCGCATGGACCCATCCCCTCCTCAGTGCAGCACGGACCCAATGTTCCTCCATTGTCCTTTCCCCATGGTTCCAATTTGCAGTTGGCGCGGAGAAACCCACACATCAATTTCTTGCTGCATGCGCGGAGCAGTTCTCCCTGTGTGACTTTCGTTGGGACTGTGTAGCCCTACACATGTGTTATGATGGAGCAGAAACTTGTGGAGGCTGATATGATGGTGGTGGTGGGAGGAGGGGAGGCGGACTTTGGCGGAGGAGCCACAGTTTGACCACGGGGAGGAGCAAGCGCCGTCGCCTGTCCAAGTTGAAGGTGTGCCTGGGAAGGAAGCACATGCACCCAATGAGCCGTAAAGGACATTTACTGGCCCTCCCCGTGTTACAGCTCCAGATGCCGGCTGCCTGACCTTGAACAAACCGTAAGTTTCAAGGACGGCCCAAACTTTCTGTTTCTACATATTTATGAAGTGCTGGTAACGCCTTTTTTTTTAAAAGAAATTATGGCTTGAAACTCTCCATCTCGGCTCGGCACAAGCATTATTCTCTAAATGGTGCAGAGTCCACCATTTGGGAAAAAGGGAAGGGACTGCATACAACAACTTGGACAGGAGCACGGGTTTAGCTGCTGCACCTTAGGATGGTTGGACACTACTGTTGTCTCTTTGCAATCGCCCCACAGAACGACTGCTGGCGCCATGAGTAGCGAGGAGCAGGAGCATCTGGACCGGGAGATGATGGCAAAGAGAAGCAGATCCATTCTGCAGAGGTGGTGGAGCCTTGACCGGCGGCAATGGCATGCGTGCCACTGGCCGCCGCTGCGGCGGCAGGATGGACCTCCACATCTGAGGCACGTTTCTCCCAAGCCCACCGGTTTGTGATGCTGCATTTTGTTGACGCAGGGGCCCTTTGGTGCCCAAAATTTTTCACCCTGGTCACGCTTCACTTTCTGCCCCCAGATTCTAATATTACCGATATTCGGCTCCTCCTGTGTCTTAGCAAAGACGGCACACCCGCAGAGTAGTGATTTTACCGCAACGCTCCGCAACTTTAGTGACTAATACCGCCACTGGGTCCTGAGCCCCCGTGCCCACTTTCTTGGACCTGCGAAGCAGGGTTTTCTACCCCGTGGGCCGCTTGGCTCCCCACCTCACCCTGCTGCTACCTGCTGACTCACGGCCACACAACCCACTGCTGGCTGCGCCGCTGCCTGACGCGCAAGCTGACACCCTCTTCTCCTGATGATGATAAAGCCCTTGATGCAGCTGGCTCCCAAGTGCGGTCGGCTACATCATCATCTATTTGTGTTTCATCATCACTGCTGTCCTCATCACCGGTCTTGGTATGCAGAGGCTGACCCCTCACAACATTGACCTCCCATGCCACTCTCCCATGTATACTTTGCCGCCTACTGCAAGAAACAGGGATATTGGCCCCATTTCTCGCTTTCCAAGTAGCTGCTGTCTGCCCTCCTCAAATTGTTCATCCTCGCTATATAGTGAGCCCAGACCACATAGTAGATCTCTGGCTGAGGGAACCGGATGGGACAGAGGCGGGTTGAGGACAGGTGAGGGCCGCTGACCCGCTCCTGGGCATGCCAATTAATGGTTGTGTCTGACGATCCCACCGACTCTTGGCTGGAAGGAAGTGGATGACCTAGTCAACCAATCAAGAACCCTTGGGTTGCTGGTCAACACACGGACGCTAGATGACAGCGGCAGTTGTGGCCTCACCGAGTGACCCCTGCTGCGACGTCCCCTTGCTGTGCTGTGACCTGGGCCTGCTCCAGAAATGTTTGTGCCACTGCCACTCGCATCTGAAGAGCGTGCCACCTCTCTGTCTGACATACTGTTTGTTCTAAATGTACAGATACTGTTTGATGAAGATATCTGTATATGATAAATACACACCCTGTATTTGACTCCAAATGAACCCACTAAGAAGCTTGGGTAACCCTTGGATATAAATTGTGCTCCACAAATGGGCAGGAAAAATTTACTTGTATGTGCCGTTTAAAAACTCTGTATTTTACTGAATATAAAAGCACAAACAGGCTTAATTAACCTTTGGATATGAATTACGCTACAGAATTTTTTTCTGTGGTGGTGAAAACAAAGTTTCTTTTACTGAGTACAACTGCAGAAAAATACTTAGTTAACCCTTGGATGTAAATTGCGCAAAATAATTGAGCAACCAAAAACTAATAGCTTTGTAGCGTGTTACAATGGCGTGTATTTTACGCTACACAACAAGAGAAAAATTTGTAATTAACCTTCAGTTATGAATTATACTACAGGAAAAATGTATTTTTTGGCGGTGAAAAAGACGGTTTCTTTTAGTCACCACAGCAGCAGAACAACACTTAATTAACCTCTGGATGTAAATTGCGCAAAAGAATTGAGCAACCAAAAACTACCAGCTTTGTAGTGTGTTACAATGGTGTGTGTATTTTATGCTACACAACAAGAGAAAAACTTGTAATTAACCTTCAGTTATGAATTATGCTACAGGAAAAATGTTTTTTTTTGGCGGTGTAAAAGACGGTTTCTTTTGCTCACCACAACACAAGAAAAAACGCTTAATTAACCCCTGGAAGTAAATTGCGCAAAAGAATTGAGCAACAAAAAATGAAGTGGTATTTGTATTGTAAAAACGCTGTTTCTTTAAATGAATACAACAGAAACAGGCTTAGATAACCCTTGGATATTCAAAGTGCTGTGAGCAGATAGCATTAAAATGTATATGCAGCTGCACTGGACGCACACTGGACTTCAGATCCAATACCCCACAAAATCAGAAATAGAACGTTAAGAGAAGCAGTCTCTGAGACAAGCTGTGACACCCCCCAAAAATCGCTGTATAAAAATGAGTTCTTTAGTAAGAGATATGATAAGCAGCCATGGCAGCACCTTCCCTAATCAGTACAGTGAGAGCGTATGAGCTCCCAGCGTCGCGCCGATTATATAGTGCGGTGACGTCACTAAATCCCGTCGGTCTCTGATTGGCTTCATCTCTGCATATGTCATGTAGGCTATGCCCTTCTTCCTCCCAGAGTTCTTTGCCTCATGTAACGCCATGTGCTCGCAGCCATTTTATCAATCAAAAGCACACTTTGTTTACGCGTAGTACCCCAAAGTTCGACTTCGTTCAAACTGAAGTTTTCCTGAAATTCTAAACGAATTCCACTAAGTTAGAATCGATTCGCCCATCTCTAATCCAAATTTAAGTAGAAGGTGGCTATTTGAAAAAACTGGGGCGAACCAAAGTGCAATACAGCTATTTAAATGTTATACGGATAATAAAAGGTGGTTTTTGCACCAATGAAATACAACAGCAATTACTAGCAAATTTCTGTATCGTAATATAAGTACAAGATGGGTCTTTGAACAAAAATGGCCTGCGCCAAAGTGAAAATCACCTAATTAAATTGTGTACGGATAATAAAAGGTGGGTTTTGCACCAATGAAATACAACAGCAGTTACTAGAAAATTTCTGTATCCTAATGTAAGTACAAGGTGGGTCTTTGAACAAAAATGGCCTGTGCCAAAGTGAAAAACACGTAATTAAATTGTGTATGGATAATAAAAGGTGGTTTTTACACCTATGAAATACAACAGCAATTACTAGCAAATTTATGTATCCTAATGTAAGTTCAAGGTGGGTTTTTGAACAAAAATGACCTGCGCCAAAGTGAAAAACACGTAATTAAATTATGTACGGATAATAAAAGGTGGTTTTTGCACCTATAAAATATAAAAGCAATTACTAGCAAATTTCTGTATCCTAATGTAAGTACAAGGTTCGTCTTTGAACAAAAATGGCCTGCGCCAAATTGAAAATCACCTAATTAAATTGTGTACAGATAATAAAAGGTGGTTTTTGCACCTATGAAATACAACAGCAATTACAAGCAAATTTCTATATCCTAATGTAAGTACAAGGTAGGTCTTTAAAACAAAAAGGGCCCTTTGCGCCAAAGAAAAAAAAAACCCCAAAATTGAAATTGTGTACGGGATAATAAAAAGTGGGTTTTCCCACCATGAAATACAACAAAAAAATTAAAGCAAATTTATTATCCAAAGGGGAAGACAAGGTGGGTCTTTGAAAAAAAAGGCCTGTGCCAAATTTAAAAAAAAACCCCCTAAAAAAAAATTTGGGTTGAAAGGGCAATAAAAGGGTGGGTTTTGCACCAAATAAATTTTCAACGAAAATTACTAGAAAAATTTTTTGTATCCTAATGAAAGGTACAAAAAGGGTCTTTGAAAAAAGGGCCCTGCCCAAAGTAAAAAAAAACCAAAATTAAAAAATTGTGGGCAGAAATAAAAGGGTTGGGTTTTTGCACCTTTTTTTTTTTAAAATTTAAACACCCAATTTAACAGTTAATTTTTGAAATTTTAATTTGTAAAAAAAGGGGTGGGTTTACAAGGTGGGTCTTTGAAAAAAACCCGGGGCCCTGCACAAAAAAAAAGGTTTTATTTCACCTCAGGTGCGAGGGGGTCCCTGGGCAAAAATTTGGGAAAAAAAAACCCCATTTAAATTAAAAAGGTTTCAAAGCATGTCTGGGCTGACAATAAACACTCTCCTTTCAAAAGCCCTGTGCCTGTTCTGTCTGTGTTTGCCAACCCCCCACCCTCCCCCCGCACTCCCAATCCCCAATGCTTTTTTAAAAGCCCTCACGAACTAACTAAGAACTAAAAATTCTCTAATTACCTATGTTCTAATGTTCCACTAAAAGCATAGTTGTCTGTTTGAAAAAAAGGAGAATTTGTGTCGCTGAGCTGTATTGAGGAAAAAGGAAACCACAGGGTCCTGCTTTATGAGCCCACACTGCACACGATGCGAACGGAAAGGGGGCTTTTCCCAAATTTTAAAACGAGTCTTGTGTTTTTTCCACCAATGAAAACCTTTACACATCCGTCATGAGTGCCCCCCAGCTCCCCCTTTGCCCTATGCTCTAAGTGATTTCTGGCCGCTAAAAATGACGGGAAGCCGAAATTGGCGCGATAGTAATGATTTGCGCAGATTTCACCTAAATTATCGGTATGGGAAAAATTTGACAACCTAAAACCGTGCCGATTTAACTTTTTTGTTATTTTTCGTAAACCAAATTCCTTTCATTATGTTTTTTCCTTAAGAGACTTTTTTTTCTTCTGTCATTTAATTACTAAAGCAAAAAAATACTGGTTATTTATTTTATTATAAAAGAAACAACAATATCTAAGGCTATCCTGTAAAATAATGGATTTAAAAACAGGAATTCAAACCTTTAATTTTTTCTAAAAAAAATAAACTAAATTTTGCTAGACTACAAAAATTGTCCCATTGCTGTTTTTTTTTCTTATTCATTGCATTCGTTTTTTTCTATTCAGCTTTCATATTTTTACCAAAAAAATTCCCATCGGCGAATGCATGTGAGGGCTTATATAACTAAATAAAACTCTTTGGGGGAATGTGAAAAAAAACTTTAATTGCAGCTTTTTTGCAGTGGTTTCACAGAGGGTTTTTACAGAGTTTACTGTTCAGTATCAATGAAATGTTTTCTTTATTTACAGGTCTTTCAATTCCTGTGATACCAAATCTGTAAGTTTTTGTTATGTTTTAGTACTTTAACAAAAAAAAAAAAAAAACTTTCTATTTTTTTAAAATTTACTCTGCAGCGCCTTTTTCTGTAATCAGTAACTTTTTGTTTTTTTACCGTTACAAGGGTTAATTTTTTTTCAGCTGAAGTTTTTATTGGTAACATTTTGGTATCAATTAACCCTCTAATGACATCTGATGTAAATTTAAATTACAATGTTGTTAAGGGACTGCAGCAGAGGTTACAAGCTGCTTTTTTAATTGCAGCTGACACATGCCAGTAACAGCAGGGAATGGACTCCATTCCCTGCTGTTTAACACTAGTGGGAAACCATTTCTCAAACATCGCACCTCCCAGCGATAGGAAGTGGTTTTTAAAACACAATCTTTGTTCACCCTTCTGCATTGCTTGTACAATGCAGAAAAGTAAACAAATTGTACCACCAGTGGTCAAGTACCCTAGTGGGGAATCAAAGTACAAGTAAAAAAATAAATAAAAATTTAAAAAATTATCAAAATTTGGTACGCCCGTCATAGGTAAATTTTTTAAAATGCTAACTTATCCGGTACGCTGAACAACATACAAGAAAAAAAAATTCCAAACGCCAAAAATTTTTGATCAAACCAAAAACCTGTATTTGTTTCTGCCGGTTATTTTCAACCCGCATAATACAGATGAATGTTTATACCATTTTTGGGAATGGGGTAAATCAAAAACCCCCCAAAAATTTTAGTAAGTATTTGTTTTACACTTCGCCCACTTTGAATATTT